>CATIWK010436767.1:0-16037 GCA_949634005.1 Mallotus japonicus
GAAAGAGTTTGGAGAGAATTTAGAAAGAGTTTGGAGAGAATTTAGAGAGCTATATATTTCTTTCTTCTACAATTTACATTAATGAATTTCAATCTCTTTATATAGAGATTTTCTTTCCACTATTTGAGAACTATTCTCTCACAAACAATATATTGTTCATTCACATGCAATATATTGTTTATTCACATTCATAATAATTACTAAATTTTTATATAAGATATTTTTATAATTTTATATGTGCATTTTGATGTGTATATATATATCAAGTGCAATTGTTAGGCATATAAATTTGGGCTCAGTGGGCCTTTATGCACATAGCATCGGAACACATCAAATCAACAGCACAAATAGCATGATTACGTCCAGTCCTCGAAGAATCAGTACTTAAAACTCTGCCAAACTGAGATCCACCAGCTGCGCTGCACAAATTCACCAGACATTGGAATTTTGATATTTTTCTCTCTGAAGGATGGCTTTTTGACTTCTCTGCTACTACTGCTGCTAAACTACATTAACAAGTAGGTTACATTTAAAAACAGGCGTGGGGAACACTGTTACTTACCAAAAACGACACTGGTCAGTTGTCATCCCCTTATAGGTTACCCCCAAAAGGGGAAAAACAAAAAAACCCTAATTGGATTCCAAATCTATATTCAACTCCTTTTAATAACACTAGGCGGGATCCGAACTTTCCCTTTTTTTTCTTTTTTAATTTTTTTACCATCTTCACTCTTCACACTTGTTTCATAACAGTGATATCAAGAAGAAAATAAGAATTTTTTTTTTCAGTTTACTTGTTCAACAAGAAAAAGGGTTTACTTCAATCGTCAATTTGTTTGGGGGTCTTTGCGCCAAAAAAAAAAAAAAAAAAAAAAATGTTTGGGGGTCTAAGCTAGCTGGGTCAAAAATTCAGTAGTTGAGTAAATTGGTGGTGGTGTTGCTGTTTTTAGATTTGATGGCAGTGGAAGAGGATAAAGAGAAGGTGGATAAAGAGATTGCAGAAAATGTTGAAGCAGCTGGAAATGCACTTCTTTCACCTCCACTTCCATCTTCTGATCAACAACGTCTCCTTTTGCTTGATGTAAAGTCATCATTTTTTTTACCCATATATGAATGTGTATATTATTATATATTTTGGGCACACCTCATCTCCTGGGTGTGAGGTTATAAACCCTAATGGGAGCTAATTAATCTTAAATAAATAATTGATTAAATTAGTGAAAATGTTAATGGGTATTTGTTTTTTTAATACCCTTTTGAATGGACATGCTAATGCTTTTTTTTTTTTTTTTGAAAAAATAGAAACTTGAAAATTATTTATTAGCAGTGAAGCAGTCACCATCCAATTCTGTACAAAAGGCATTGAAACCTGCATTGAAGGCATTGACCACGAAAGAGTTTTTATACCATTCGAATGTGGATGTTAGAGTTGGTGTTGCTTCATGTATTATTGAGATTATGAGAATTACAGCTCCAGATGCTCCTTATGGAGATGAACAGATGAAGGTATGTTCAGTTCAAAACAGGATCATCTATATTTGTATCAGCGCTTTTTTTTTAAAAAAAAAAAAAATATCACACAGCAGTTTAATTGATTCAATCTTGCTTTGCCTCAAATATGACTGTAAAGTGTATGCTAATCTGATATGATTTTTTTTTTTTTTTTATCGTTTGTTTGCCCCACAGGAAATATTAAAGTTGATTGTAGCAGCATTTGACAATATATCTGACGTTTCAAGCCCTTCTTACCATAGAAGAGTTTCCATTCTTGAAACGTTTGCAAGGATCAGGTTATGGGTTGTCATGATGGATCTTGAATGTGATTCTTTGATATTGGAGATGTTTGAGCTTTTTCTAAAAAACTTAAGGTGAGCAATTAATGTTATGGTTTGCAACTTCTTAAACAAGAGCTTACATTATGTTGTACAACTTTTTGTGAAGTAAGTGCAGTTACTTCCAGTTTCTATGTGGATTTGCCTCTTTAAATCATGATGTTTGCTTGCATACTGCTAATTTTTAACAGGCTAGAAGTTAAATAATATTTTAAGCTTGTGTCACTTTTTGCGAAGGTGCTCTCCCTGAATGATGGAAATGTGTATTTTTTGCAAGCGGTTAGATGCCTATACCACATTAGCCTTTGGCTGTAAATGATCAATTATTTGGTGGCAAGTTCTATTTTATGTTATTTTTATCACTTTGCTTCCTTTATAACATGAATTTTCATTGGACAACATTATGGAGAGAACAATTAGAGGCACACAGAAGCTTCACTGTGATTTTTTTTTTTTCTGTCAGTTTGATTTTCGAAGTGCCTTTAATTAAATGAAAGCTAATTGTTGGATGGGATTTGCATCACTTTCAGGGAAAACCATCCTGATGCTGTTTTTATGTATATGGGGTACATTATGATCATGGTCTTGGAGGAACTTGAAGAGATATCACCAGAGCTTCTATCCCCTATTTTAGGCTGTGTAAGAAAGGGGAACAAGGTAATTTCTTGTACATGTATCCACTTTTTTTTTTTTAGAAATCTTATATTGGTTTAATGATCAGATAATGATTGCCTAATTTCTTTTTTTCCACCATACAGAGTGTTCTGCCTATTACACGGAAATTGGGTGAGAGAGTGATTGAAAATTGTATTCCGAAGCTTTTACCTTACATGCATCAGACAGTGCAATACTTGGGCTTTCCCTTAGATGATTATGGTAAAATTATTGCCTATATATGTAAGCAAAATTCTGAGACTCTGGATCACAATAAGATTCATGCTTTTCAAGATAGCACTGGTCAGAAACATCTGGTATGGATCTTTTCATTGTTTGCATAATTCATCTCCTATAATTAATGTGTACTTGATTTATATTCGTTTCTAAATGGCACTGCAATTGTTGTTGAAAATTTTTTGGATGTTTTGAAACATGCACAAGTTTACTGTCTAGGCTAAGAAGAGTAGTTGCAATGGTAATTCATCTTTGGTCGACCCATCTCCGAAGTCTGGACATATTTATTCTTAATACAACATTGAGATCATAGAATTCTATTATGAAATGGCAATACAGTTGAGTGGTAGAAAAAGCCGAGGCAAATCAGTTGTAAAAAAGAATTAAAATGGGCAGTTCTTTGCCAGGGTGTTGTTCAAATGTTGTTTTGAAGTTCTGCTAATTGTATTTCATTGCTATTTTAAATGACCATACTAAACTTGCTGTGCAATAAACTTTACAGAAAATATTTCGGTCAGCTGTATCTGATAAGGATTCCTCAGTCAATGAGAGAAATGTCTGCATGAAGATTTCCACAAAAAAATCCAAGAAGAAGAGTAATCCTAGGAAGGAAAAGGTAAGGACCTTTCATCATGTTGTGCTTTAATTCTGTCTGGAAAGACCTAAATGGAAAATTTTGCCAGACTTTACGAAACGGTATAAGTAAGGGTTGAATAAAGGTAGTGAATATACGTAGACACTGATATTGACATGTGTTTATATTAACAGCATTTCTTATTGTACTATATTGACAATTTTGAAACGCAGAAAATTATTGTGGAATGTGGATTTATATTTATTTAACTTGCTAAATGGCTTAAATAAGACTGGCTTAAAAAGAATGAGATATTGTAGGGAGTGCAGGGGCAAACTGAATCAAAGTTCTGATTATGGTGTAGAGTTACGTTGTGCTTTCTTACAAACAATCTAGATAAATGAAGTTTGATATATCATATCTGCTACAAGTGATTTCTTTTTTCATTTCAGGGATGCTTAGCTCCAGATAATGGTGAACATTTTGGTGCCAACTTGATTGGCTCCAGGATCAAAGTCAGTTCAAAAGAGAATATGTAATTACATCTTTCTCAGACTCTTTTATTTTGGCTTTTTGCTGCAAGATGGTGGATGTGATTTTTCTTCCCACAACTATGCTTAACTATTTTCTTTGTAACTTCCTTTGTGTTTGACAATTGGCATCTATTTGTGTTTAATACTTAATGTTTAGTGAGTTTCAACTTGCTAAACTGTCTGCCGGGGGTGGGATTCAAGATGTCCATATGCGTGCAAATTGAAGAGTTTTGGACAATGTTAAAGTAGATATGTGGAAACTCTCATATATGGAATTACATCTGTTAGGTGGAGATGATGCAAGAGTGAATTTCACCTTGACTTGTTGAGATGTTTTTATGTAGCTAGAGTTATTGACAGTTAAGACATCACATTGTACTTGCTGAATGATGCCCTAACTTCTAAAACACAATACTTTCTGCAATCTTGTTAACGGTTTTATTGCAACAATACTTGCTCATAGTTCTTCAAGAAATGAGCCCTTCATGGGGATGGTTTGGATCTGACCGATACTAATGTCTGACTACTGGCAATTATATAAACAGACGAATTCCAATTCTGTTATTGTTGTTGATGCTGTCAGATGGATTGGCTTCATTAAAAGTTGAGCTAATGCTTCTCTTATTAGTAGGCAAACGCATTAGAAGTCATGGGAGCCTGTTTATATATGACAGCATTTGAATGCATTTATGCATCTTGCAGTGTATTTTCTTGAATTTTTGCAAATGTTGTTAGTTTAATATTTTTTATTTCCTTTTTCTTGCATTAATATACAACATATTTGCAGGTCATGTGAAGGCAATATAGTTTCTTATGATCCCATAGAGAAGAAGAAAAAGGTGACACTCATGTTCCTTCTTTTTCCTAGATAATATGTTCACAGGTGCAAGTTCTTATTGCATTGTACTGAATATATGGCATTGGCAGGTTCAATTCATTGATGGTGATGAAAAGACGGTGCTTCTCTTGAAAGAACAGTGGGAGTTTGTTGGTAATGAAAGTGCTGCGTGCAAGGTGAGTTGATTGACTGCACTTTTCAACTTGCATATGATGTCAAGTCTATAATCTGACATTTTACACTTACAGGGAAAGTTAATTAATTATCCAATTCTTGATGCTTCTTGTGAGATGTAAGTGCTTCTATACCCTGCTATTATGATTGTTATGTGGTTCGTTCCTGTTCTGGTGCTTTTCATGACTTGTATTCTGCATCTGCTTTGCTAATTGCAACTTCTGATGCCATAGCCTTAAGTTTTCCCTCTTCATTTTAGATATGTAGTGTCATTTTTCAGTTGTTTTAAATCTTAGTTGATGTATATATTGTTGATCTTGATTTTGTCTAGGCATGAAAACAAGAAACCAAAAATCAATTCGAATTCCTCAAATGAGGAAATGATGTAAGATCATCTTTTAAAACAAGCTGATATCTTTTGTTTTATACAATGGATATTTGCTGCTTTGGAGCTCTGAATGTCAATGTGCTTAGTAGGACAAGAGAAGAAATCTCAACAGTAAAATCCGATGTCAAGATTTCAAGCAGTAACCTCCTGGAAGGTGTTGAAACTGCAATAAAATCAGGACATAATATAACATTAGAAGAAGTTGGAAACACAGATACGAGCAGGGCTGTTGAGTCAAAAAATGGAGCTAAAGTTTGCAGTATGGCAAAAGAATCCACTGTCAATAATTCCAGTAAGTTGTCGAACGATGACACCAGGACGGTCATGGAGGAGGGTCAAGATAAAAAGGGGAGAACCAGAAAGGAACTATCATTTCCTCAACAGTTGAAGAAAGCAAGGACACCCAGAAGGGTAAATCATAAGCTGTTGATGAAGGGTCGAGATAACCTGGAACATAAAATTGAAAGCAGGAGCCAGTTGTCAGTAGCTAACCAGTGACTAATTGAATGTGTAAGCCATTTCATATTTTATTCAGCATCTTTTGATGCCATGCGATGAGAGCATTGTGGCATGGTTTTTGTAGGCAAAAACTCAAGCCTAGGCTTTTGCCAGGACCTGTTAATTTGAAATTAGACAGGCTTGGTCATAGTAATATAGATACAATCTCATTAGCTCCTCTAATCTTTTTTAATGGTTGTTTCAGGTTTTTGGCCCAATATGGTTAAGTGTAACTATACATATGTAATTTAGAGTACTGCAGTTTTAGCCCATAGTAATCTCCCCACTTGTTCCATTTTTTTTTTTTTTGGTTTAATAGAGCTCCATTGAGCTGTGTTACACAGTAGGAAATAATTATTTCCTTATCACTCGCCGCAAAAACGATAGTTTTTTCATTTTTCGAACAGTATACGATTGTTAGTTTCCAGTAAGAGACGGGGACGTATTAGATGAGAGACCTCTACACTCACTGACTGATGAGGTTTAGCAGGTTTCTTTGGGATCTAAAGATGATATTTCAAGAAAATAGTTTCTTTGGGTGGTGAGGAAAAGTCTAAAACTTGGAGACCCCTTGATGTGGTAGGAAATTGAACCACCCTATTCATCCTTCTAGAGCAATTTTTATTAATATTAGTAGATAGTGGTTATAAAATTTTAAACTCACTTTTATAATTCTTACAAATAAAAATACCACTTGATATTTGTGTCGATCCGAGATAAGGAATTATACTCCTTTAGGTCTTTTCGGTCCGAAGCGGACCAGTAATGGACCTACTTACTTTGCTTATGGACCAGCTATAGAGCTAAGTCTTTGATGTTGCTAGCAAGACGATTTCTTTATGCCCATCAAAGGAATAAGCTACTGCCTAATACATTCTCTAATACCCATAATTTTATATGAGAAGAGAAGATCTTTTAGAAAACCTACCAACAACTTGTATAGAGTTAGTAGCTAGTTTTATATTTTCTAATACATACCTAACTCTTAATAATTAAAATCAGTCCCCTTCAAAATATTAATAATAATAATTAACATCAGTCCCATACTTTATTTGGCACCTACTTGTTGTATTGTGCAATATTATTTATCCTCTATCCCATTGTTTAGTATCTTATTTGTAGGCTTAGTTGTGGGTTTAAAGCTTTAATAATACATCTCTAAAGTTGCACTTATCCTCTTACTTTATTTCTTAAAGAGATATTGTCAAATTTAATTAATTTTTAGCATCATAAAAACAATTCCGTCTAAGAATCATTTGTATTATATAATAAAAATAAATACTCAATTACTATAATAATAATTTTATAGGAATAATGCTCAATTTCATTTTAAATTTTTTGTCCAAGATTAAGTTAGTCTTTTATTATCTTTTGAATCAATTTAGCCACTAAACTATTTAATAAAGGTCAAATTAGTTCTGACAATTACATTTTCCCCCTTATTATTTGACGGGTGAACAAATACCCCATAAACATTTACAAACACCTCTCTAATATTTTATACATTTAACAAATTAGTCCTTATTTGAGTAAAAATTATTTTTTTTACTAAAATTTTAACCTAATAAGTACATGGAAATGTTGCTTTAATAAGTAACCCAAATGACCAAAGTTAGAACCCTTGTTCTCCCTAATCCCCATACTAACAAGACTAACATACTACCAATTCCTACTAAAGCCTAAAAAAAAGTACACTGAAAGGGAAAAAGGCACAATCTTAACTAAATGCTTGTAAAATTGGAACAAGGGTCAATTTCCCTCCTAAATTTTTCGACGAAGATCATATTAACCCTTTTATTACCATTTGAGCCAATTTAACCACTCAACTATTCAATAAAGATCAAATTAGTCCGGACAATTACACTTATCTCCTTATTATTTGACGGCTGCATAAAAGACCCCATAAACATTTACAAACATCTCCCTACTATTTTACTTATTTAACTATTAGTCCTTATTTGAGTAAAAAATATTTTTAACAAAAAAAATTAAAATTTTAGAATTATATTTAAAATCTGCATTTTTATACCATATAAAATTTAATAATTTAATAATATTATATGAATATATAAATTTAATTATGAGTAAAATATAAATTTTTAATATATTTATGCAATGTATTTAATTTTAAAATTATTTTAACACTTAAATTTATTTATGTTTTACAAAAATAAATGTATAATTTAATATGTATATAAATTATTAGCTTTTAAAATTTTTCATTTTAAAGTAATTAAAAATATAATAAACAACTAAAATTAAATTAAGATTAAACTATTTTTTATCATAGTTATATATATATAAGCTTTTAGAATAAAAAATTTTATGTTATTTTAATCACTTAATAAATAAATAAATTATATATATATACACAAACACATAAATTAAAATGTATATATTTTAAAATTAATAGAAAATATTAGTGGATAATTAAATGTACATGGTATAAAAAAATTCACATCTTAAATATAATTTTAAAATTTTAATTTTTTGTAAAAAAATATTTCTTACTCAAATGATGACTAATTTGTTGAATAAGGAAAATATTAGGGAAGTGTTTGTAAATGTTTAGGCGTCCTTTGTTCAACTGTCAAAAAATAAGGGAACAAATGTAATTGTCAAAGCTAATTTAACCTTTAATTATTTGATAGTTCAGTGGCTAACTTAATCCAAAAAGTAACAAAAAGCTAATTTGATCTTAAAAAAAAGTTTAAGAGAAAATTGACCTTTATTCCCTTTTTTTTAGCATACTGTTTGTTTTTAATATGTACACATAAATATATATTCATGAGATTTGGAATATTTTCAATTGATTTTGTGCATATAATAAAAAGATTGAGATAATCTTTAGCCTTAATTACAATTATTAAGTTTGTGTACTATTATAGAATTAATTTACTTTTGCTAGAGGCCCACATCAAATTCTCCTCTTCATTCTCTAATTGTCTTATGAAAAGAAGAGATACCTTATTTAAAAAAATAAAATAAAATGAGTTGACTATAATTTAACATATTAAATTGTAATGATCTTTAATTGTTATAAAGAACAAAAAAAAAAAAATGAATTGCAAATTGGACTGTTCAGTATTTGCTGCCTCTCTCCATTTTTTTTTCAAGTAGTAAAAACTTTTCATGTTCATTTACGTATCAATTATGATTAATTTTTTTAATGCTTTTAAGGAAAAAAATTTCTATTTATTTAATATACTTAAAATTAAAGTTTACAATATTTTTCATATATAAACAGATGATTGCCTTATTTTATCAATTAAAACAATCCCCACGGTATAATATTGCCATTATAATAGTAATAAGAAAATATTAAAATGAAATTATTAGTTAGATTAGTTAAATAAGCCAGTTGAGTAGGTGAACAGAATGTTCATTTTTTTATGTCAATAAAAATTTAATTCTCATCCAGTTTTAAAAAAAAAATAATTCTCATAAGAGCACTATAATTTTTTTTTTTTTTAAATGTATTATGTCGATATGAGAAGTGTCTTTACAATTGTTTGGAAGGAAACATAATTTCTAGGTTCATTTGTACTACAAATTGTAATATTTGTGATATTTTGGAAATTTGTTCCAACGTCTTTAAAATTTGATAAAAATATTCTAATTTGACTAACTATTTATAATTCAGCACAATTTGTATTTTGATCAAAATTGATAAAAAAAGAAAAACATGTGGCTATTGTAAAAATAAGACTTTAAATATCACAAGTTAATTATTTCAAAAAAAAAATATCACAAGTTAATTTTTTCAAAATTGTGATTAAAATTCACAGTGTATTAAAATAGTAAATAATTAAAAAAATTTAATATTTTTATCTAATTTTAAAAATTAGAACGAATTTATGAAAAAAAGAATAAACATAATTTTTGGTAAAAATAAATAAGCTAAACTGATTCAGCTATTCCATTAAATTGATAACTTAGTGATTATTAGTGCATTGCACCCTTTGAAAGGTTTTTTAATAAATTTTTGAAATAGTTAAACTCTAATTTATCTACAAGTAGTATCACTATCAAATGGTTAATTTAGAAAAAGGCTTGGAACAAAAATAAGCAAGCATAGGGAATTTAGCTAAAGTCTCTGATTTGTACATATGACAAGAAATGAAAAATAATTCTGATTCTAGCTCTTCCATTTTTAGAGTTGGCATACAATTGTCTTTGGAATGATTGATTGACTAAAATGGAATTGGAATTTATGATCATTGTTTTTCAAAAATAGCTACAGAAGCATAATCTTGTTCTTTTTGATCTTCCCTTTGAGCAAGGTTGAAGAGATACTATACATCTTTAACAAAATTAAGCAAATTCCTTTTAATATTGTCAATTTCAATCCAATTCAAGACAACATAGGCTTAGCATAGGGTTATTATCTTCAGAAATCTCTCAAAAGAAGTTAATTAAAAAAGAAGAAGAAGAAGATAATCATGTTTATAAAATTGATTAATAGAATGGCAAAAGGCATATGTGTGGCCTTGAGGTGTAAAGAGAGGCCTATCATATGAAGAAAAGTGTAGTTGTGATTGGTACAAGACAAGGACTTATACCTACAATCAATCTTTTGGCCTTGCTTAACATGTATAATTTAAAAAAAAAATAAAAAGAAAAAAAGAAAAGTGTTATAGATAATATTTATTAATGGTCGGTGAGTCCTGACCTAGTTATCAAAGTGACTTTATAAAATAGAGTTAAAGATTCGAGTTCGAGTTTCATTCCTCCCTACTGTATACTGGAAAAAATAATAATAATAATTTTTATAAATGAAATTGAACATTATAATTGCTAAACAAACAAAAAGCTAGACTCTAATTATGAACCAACTACATATATAATTGAACCAACTAATTAATTAATGCCTATATCCATACATACTTATTAATTAGTAGTGTAAATTGGAGAACCTTATAATGAAATGAATCTTTATATATATATATTTCTTTTTTGCAAGTGTAATCAGACCATGTAAACCAATCTTCAGACAAGAATATTATATTCTTGATTAAAATTTCAACATATGGACTCTAATCATGTCTTTGATAGGATGCAAAGTCAGAACTTATGCTATAACCCTATTTTAACACCTCAATACTCCCAAGTATCTGCCTTTATTCTGTTTTGCAAATTGGCAACTAACTATTGATTGGTGAAATCTTGAAGTACAATAAACCTTTTAACTCACCTTAGTCAGGCTCCAAAAACTTTCTTTTTTCTTTTGAATAAATATCAAGAATTTAACTTATGTCATCAAAGAAATTTTTTATTATTTGATTAGCTGCTCAACTTTAGTTTTGAATCCAAGAATATGTGCATTCAGCATTCCATTAAAAAAAGTGAATAAAATTTCAATAAGTAAAATCAAATCATATTTCTTTTCTCTAACATAATACAGGTTGAATATGTAAGGGATGAAATTTTTCTGAAAAATATAATTCGTCCAAAACAATCAAGAGGAAGATTGGCTTGAATTCTCAAAGATTTTGCTACAACATTAAAAATCATGGATGTTCTCTTATTTATAAAAATTAAAAAAAATTTCTATTGCGTATGACGATTATTCAATAATATTAATAAGAGTTTATCACTTTTATAATAAATAATAAATGATTATTTTCTATTATATACGTCATAATACACTATGTTTTTATTAAATTAAAAAAAATTAAAATTAAAACACATCTAAAATCTCAAGAAATAATCAATAAATCCAAGATATAAATATATGAGAATATGCATATATCATCACTATATATAAACTATACCAATGAGATCAAATTCACAGCTCACCCCTCTAACAAAGAATTAAAATCACATCCAAAAATCTTATGAAATCATCTATAAATCAGAGATACAAAAATATATTGGAATTTGCAGATATCATCACTACACATTAACTGTACCAATTAGATCAAATTCACAGCTCATACCAAAGAATTTTTTATTAATTATATATCATTTCTCAAACTTTTTTTTTTAATTATAATAACAATGTTTAAGTTAAAGTACGAATTTCCTGGAAAGTTCTGGGTAGGTAATTGTAATAAAGAAAGCTTGTCTCTCTAATTCCCATCTAGTTGGTAGAGCTGAATTTGTATAAATAATTTTAGGGATAATTGCTATTTACCCCCTGTGGTTTGACCTATTACATTTTTGTATCCTGATATTTAAAAAAATACACTTTCATCCCTGACATTTGCAACAGTTAACACTCATTAGTTCCTTTGTCAGGGATGAAATAGTACACAAATTGCAAATGTTAGGGATGAAAGTGTATTTTTTTCAAATGTCAGGATGTAAAAATGTAATAGGCCAAATCACAGGGGTAAATAGCTATTTTCCCATAATTTTATAATTGGGTAAAAGAATTTATTCAACTTATAAAAATAAATTTTAGAGATTCTCTACCTTGTTAAGGGGTAAGATATGATACAATGAACATGGTTCTTGAACAACTAAGACTGCATCATAAGTGTTATTAACTTTTATCAGTGCTGCTTAGATCTCTTTTGCGCTTCTTTGGTCGTAGTTTCAGCACACAGAATTTCAATCACAGATAATGGAATATTATACATAGCCTAATACCTCAGCGGGCTCTTAAATTTGATTTTTTTTTTTTTATCAACTTATATTCTCAACTTATAAATTAATCATTTACACATCTTAACTTATTAAAAATGAAATTTATTAACAATTTAAATAATATTTAAAATGTTTAAAGAATAAATTTTTATAAAAATAGAAAGTATTTAAATACTTAAACTTATTAAAAAAAAGTGTTTATAAGTCAATTTTTAATCAGTTAATATATTAAAATGGTCAATTTATAAATTAAAGAAATAAATTGATAAAACATATTAAATTAAAAAGGAGGTAAATATATTAAACCTTACATGTAATGAGATGCTCTTTTTACACCATGATCCATCCATATACAAGCCATAGATCATACCCATTTTTTTTCTTTATATTAGAAGAAGAAAATGGAGACTTATATATATATAAGCCATCTAATTATTATTGTTATTGCTGTTATAATATTATACAACTATAAAAATACATTGTGTCTGGTAGAATACTTTCTATAAACTATGAAATCACTTCTGTTTTACAACTTACATCCACCAATGATTAATGAAAATACAAATATAGAAAGAGTGTGCGTGTGCGTTGTGTTTTTCATTAATTTTTCAAAAAAAAAAAATGAAAATACAAATATAGAAAGAGTGCAATAAAGATTACACCAATTTCATGTATTGAGAATGCTGTATTTTCAGATTGGAACTATGAAATGCAAAATTTTTGAGACTTGCCATCGTGCTTGATTCCAAACACTTTTTTTTTTCTTTCTTTTAGGGGAAAACTCATATTTTTAGTTGAATTAATCATTTTATTGATTGAAATTATATATCTTAAAATGTGATAAACTATTGATCATCTTATTAAATAAAAAAAATTAATATATTAATTAAAAATAATTTCATTTTTGAACAAAATTAAAAACATTTTTTATAAAGTTGGATATCTTCAACCCACTAAACGAAACTTTTTTTTTTTATGATCTGATAAGAATAAAATTCCATTAAAAAGCATTTTTACTTAGTAAATTTTCTTAAAAATATAAAATTTTTAGTTGTCTTTTCTATCTTTTCTCTCTGAGTTTTTCATCAAATACTTTCATTTTTTATTATTGTTGATCATTTCTTACATCGATGGTGGCCTCTAATTGTTCGTTTATATTTTTATTAGTTTTTTTTTTAATTTCTTTGTATTCAACAAATATATATCTCTAATCTGTTCTTTTTTTTTTTTTGGGAAATTTTACACATCCTTCATGGAGTTGTTGACCCTTTTATGAGTTTTGGGTGGTTACTCTTTATGGAGTTTATAGTTCTTTCTATTGTGAAATTTTTGTTGATATTTTTGTAGTCGGACTCAATTAAAGATCATAGAATCGATTTACGGCTAATCAACTCCATGGAGTGAAGCACAAAAATTGTCGAACGGATTGCCAAGTTGCAAATTAAATTAGATCTGTCAATATGATTGAAGAATAACGGCAAACAATTTCACATTTTAAATGAAAATTTAGTTCAATACTTGTTTATTGTACTTTATTTATATTTGTTTCATCAAGATGTATTGTAAATTTTCAACGAATGAAAGATTCATTTTTACTCTAACAAATTATGCAAAATTTTTATAAAGCCAATATAGCACTACCATCTAAACTTGTATATTTTTATTTATAGAATATTTGTTCAATGTAAATTTAAATTACATTAGTCGTAAATACGCATTTTACATGGATTGTAAATAATATACATATTTTAAAATAAATAATTAAATAATTTTAATAAATTAAAATTATAAATTAATCAAATATAAAAATGAGAATTAAAAAAGTTACTACAATAGTTTTATTTTATTATTTTTTATTAAGAGTACGTATATTTTTAATATGTATAGTAATAATAATAGTTGAATAAATAAAATAAAAAAAAAACATAAAATAGTTAAAAAAAATAGGGATATTTTAGTTAAAATTAAAAACATCATTTTTTATGAAAAGAAAAAGTAATGTTTTATATATGTAATAGAGTTAAAGTGTTCTACATAGAATAGACCATATGTATTCTAAAATAAGATTTTTTTTTTTTTATTTTTTAAAAAATATTGTGAATTTTAAGAACTCAACACATAAACCTTTAAAAGTGAATGTTGAATTATAAAAAGAGACTTTGCAAATTTTGGGATTAATAATTTTGGAGCTCAATATTTAATATTGATAACTTGATTTCTGGAACCTCCAAGTCCTGCGGTCAATTAACCAACAAGAATAAGGTGAGATGTGGGGTTTCCCCACTAGCCCTCCGATGCTTAAGTTAGAGGATGTAGAGAGAGAGTTTAGAGAGATAAAGAGAGCGTAATAGCTAAAAAGAATAGAATGAATAATAAGAGGAGAGGGAAGAAGTATTTATAGAGAATGAGATATGCAAACCTAAGAGGAATGTGATTCTTCTTGCATGTAGGACTTATGTCTTTCATATCCTAATCTGAGACTCCTTCTCCCATTTGGATTAGTATTCCTTTCTCTGTAAGTTATTATTCATTTAGGAGTATATTTGATATATGGAATAAGAATATACCTGTGGGATATCAAATATATATAAAAATTTATATGAATTCATTTTTATAAATGTTAATATTAATAATATAAATTATATCTATTTATTTATATTAGCATAATCTATTATAAATATATTTTAGATAAAATTTTTCTTTTTTCCACATCTATTTGATGTGTAGGATTAAACATTAGTACATTCTCTATATGAATATCAAATTCTAATTTATTAAATCAATAAAAATGGTTGCAATTTAACCCATTTAATGTTACATGGAATTATCCACAAAATCATATATATATATATATATATATATTAAATGCTGAGCTCTAAAGTTATTAAGCCAAAAATTTGATAAGTGTCTATCTCTAAAAGCTAATGTGTCAAACTATTAAAAATTTCAATTCTTTATTAAAAATAAAATATTTACCATATTTATTTAGTATTATTTTTTGACTAAAACACTACTATACATATCTCATTACTACTCAAATTCTACATATTTTTCTACCTTAAATCACTCAAATATTTTTTTAAACCATTAAAAAGTTTATTTTAAAAAAATTAAAAAATATAATAATATAATAATTATTTAGTATTATTTTTCAACTAAAACATTAATATATATACTATAATATTAATCTAATAATTTTAAAAACTAATTTTATTATAACTAAAAAATTATGGTAACAAAAATTAAATTTATAACTAATCTTATATTTCAGTATTCACTTCTAAAACTTTATGTGTAACATAATTAAACCTTAGAATAAACCTCTATACTATTTATTATACTATTAATAGAAATTTATTATACTATTTATTTATGCTAAAAATTTTATTATACTATTTTTCAATCTATATAAACACTCTATGTAAATTTTATTATCGATATATATATATACCTATAATTTAAAATTTTCACTAATAAAATATAAATAAATAATTTTTTAATAAGTAGCCCACACAACGTGCAGATATACAACTATATTTTTTTTTTATAATTAGGCGTCTCAACCTACCAAAAATTTAAAAAATGGTGTCTAATAGGTTTTACATGTTAAAGTGTGTATCTTATTTTAAATAGTAAATTAACCTAAATACTCTTATTTTATATTAAACTTCATTTTGCTTGTTCTTCTAATTATTTTTAAAATTATTAGAATTGAAAA
>CATIWK010437073.1:0-21496 GCA_949634005.1 Mallotus japonicus
CTAGCAAAAACCACTGAGTTCCTTTGCTTCCAAATTGTCCAGCAGATTAAAGCAGCCAACTCCGGTCCCAAAAGAAGATCCGATTCAGCGAACAAATTGAAGGAGGCATCCCACCAATTCGAGAAAGATTGGAAACCTAAACCTTACATAATCTCTTAACTTTTATTTTTGATCTATATCACTCCTAAAACACACAAAACCAGCGTGTGAAATTTACTAGAGATGACCTGAAAAAATTAAACTGAGCTGGAGACTATGAAACATTATGCAAAGGGCTCAGTTGATAGTTCAAGACATTAAAATATCGCACAAAAGACTATGTTACTAGGCCAAAAATTGCTGCAAACCAAGAATTGCAGGCACAATTTTATATTCCTTAAGTTCTTTTTTTTTTTCTTAACAACATATTCCTCAAGTTCTTGTTATGCTATATTTAGCTAGGACACCGACTCGCGACGTTATGGTCCATTAGAGGACAATTTTTTGAGGCAATTCCAATATTGCTTCCAATAATGATTAATATTTATTTTTTTTGAAAATTCAATTTTTCTAAATAATTTTTTTAGAATCTAAAACTTAAGGGCATTAGAGTAAACCGGCCTTGCAAGGATTTAAACGCCTATAACTTGTAAATTTTTTTTTTAAAAATTTTTTGAATATTTTTTTGTTATATTGTAAATATATAAAAAGAGAAAAATTAAAAACATAAATATCGCTACTCTCAAATGTGGCAGATAGCGACATCTATCTTTTCCATTTAGCTAATAAAGATGCAAAGACATTAAAGAAATTAGATGCAAAAATGATCATGTAATTCCAAAGCTATAGCTCTTTATTATTATCTTAAAATTATTCAGAAATCAAAATATTAAAAATATATTTTATACTTTCTTACTTCATATTAAAAAAACTGATAAAACTCCCATGAGAAATGGACCGGACGTGACCTGACCTGACCACGCACCATCTTTTAGACCCGAGCTCAAACTCAAGGCGCCATTTGATAAGTGGAAACCGAGGTCGATTACTATCCTCTCCTCACCGGCTCCTCATCCATCCTACGTTGCAAGACCGCGCTTTGCTCGCTCATCTGCTACTTACACTCTGTTTGTTTAGAGGTTTTTGAAGGTTTCTCAAGGTTTGAAAACCATGGAATCGGTCATGGTATGGCCCTCGCATCGCCTACCAAGTGTTTGATGTTTTTACCGATCAGACTATCCACTCCTCTCCCCTCCTTCTGGCATATTCTAAATTCAGCTATACTCAAGATGACATTAATACTATTGAGAAAACCCACTAGTCTCGCCTCGTTAGTCAGTTCGTGTCTCCTTTCAAGAGTGTGTAATTTCTGTTCAAAGGCTTCAGCTTTCGTTGATAAGACAACTGGCGCAGCCACTAAAGCATCACAAACCGCCAATTACTCTAGTAATATTCATCTTTCTCCATTGTTCTGCAATGAGAGACCCTCTTCTAGTGGTTATGATATTGAGCTCGTGGACAATGATACTTGGCAAGTTAAATCGGGTTTGACTCATTTGTGGCAAGGATCATTAGAGAGGGAATTGAAAGAAATGCATTCTGCTACAGAAGCAGATTTTTTTGATGAGCAGGTTAATGATGTAGCATCTTTGCAGGGTGATTCTGATCTTGATGAGATTGATAGCATGAGAATTCGAGGCAACCTTTTCTATAAGCTTGACAGAAATTCCAAAGAGTTTGAAGAGTACAGCTTTGATTTTCACGGGAAGAAATCTTCAATGAAGAATGATAATCCTAAAGAAATCAAAAGGAAGGAAAACCCAAAAGCCGAAAAGCTCCCTAAGATTGCTAAAAATGAAAAGCTTTATTTTTCACATTATGTTGATGATATGGATGCTTCTAGCGGTGTTGAGAAAAAGAAAGTTAGAACTCCAACTTTCAATCAGCTTACTGGTCCTTACCATGAGCCGTTCTGCCTGGACATTTACATTTCAAAAGCCTCTGTTCGTGCCTGTGTTATTCATCGTGTAACAAGCAAGGTTGTAGCTGTGGCACATTCAATATCAAAAGATTTGAAATTTGATCTGCCTTCAACGAAGAATGCAGCTGCTTGTGCTACTGTGGGAGCAATTCTAGCACAGAGAGCACTGGCTGATGATATTCATGATATCATTTACACGCCAAGGAGAGGAGAGAGATTAGAGGGTAAGCTTCAGATTGTGCTTCAGTCTATTATTGATAATGGAATAAATGTGAAAGTGAAGCTTAAGCAGAGGAATCATCAAAAGGCTAGAATTTCATCAAGTGCATAGAGCATTATTTCCTGGTTGGTTGTGTACTCATTTTTTTTCACTTCTGGGTCTGTATTACGGCTGTAGTTTTCATTGCAAACATCACATCTTTGATTCTTGAAACTAATTTTCAGAGGCAATCCTGAAACATGACTTGCATAGCAACTGCAAGAGTCTTTGTCGTCCTTCTCAAGAGTATCATTCCAATGACTTTGGGTTGAGTTGCAATGGTCTTACGGAGATAGCAGTTCTGCTTGCTGAGATAATGACTTGCGTCATAATGGAAAAGCTTGCAGTTAGAATTTGGTCACGTCTAATTCATATTTGCTGGAACAATAAGAAGCACAGGAGCCACCCAATTGACTATGCAGACTAGTGTGTTATGAAAGCTGATGTGGAAGCAAGAATGGCTTTGCAATATTGCTTCTTTGATCATCTTTTGTAATTGTGACATGTAAATGCATGAATAAATTAAGACCTATCTTTTTTCTTGCAAGCGTTGATGTTTTAACAGTCTGATTAAACTTGTTGGATGTCAATGAATTAAACGTTTCTATCTTATCTGAGA
Organism: Mallotus japonicus; assembly: GCA_949634005.1. Classification (NCBI taxonomy): domain Eukaryota; kingdom Viridiplantae; phylum Streptophyta; class Magnoliopsida; order Malpighiales; family Euphorbiaceae; genus Mallotus; species Mallotus japonicus. The sequence continues at coordinate 2,839 of CATIWK010437073.1, forward strand.
AAATATTCATAGGTTAACTGCAGAAAGTTGTTGAAGGCTTCATCAGATAATATTTATGTAAATTTAAACAGCTGCCTCTCTATTATATACCTGTATCAATTCAACAAAAAATTAACTCTCTAGAAAATTTGTTCGGGGAGATGATTTTCTGAATTCAGAATGATGCCAGAAATGCTTTCATTTTCGTCTTTCTTTATACCCTAGCATGGCCAGGCCAGCATACACAAAGAACAAGAAGCAAATCTATTCAACATTTCCATGATAGGAGATACCCATGACAAAGATTGCACTCAAGTTTGGTACTCAACATCAAAATTCTTAACTGAAACATCAAGCACCTAGATTTCATTTCAGTCATTAGCTGTTGCTAGTTGCAACGACAGCAGCTCGTCTTCAGGAATGGTCCTGATGCGACAATCTGACCTTGGGTAAGCGGCACATAACAGTGCATAGCCACGCTCCACCACATCATCACTAAGCATACCCTCACTCTGATCAACCGTGCCACTAATTAACTTTGCTGGGCAAGTCATGCATACACCAAGCTTGCAGTCATGAGGCACTTCTAGGCCAGAGTCTAATGCCTTGGACAGAATGCTCTCATCAGGTTCTACTTCCAGCTGTGTGGATTGACCTTCATGCTCAATCACCACTTTGTAGGACCTAACAACAGTCTTCAAGGATCTGCCATTTATGTAGTTGAATCTGAGCGAAGGAAGTTTGGTGGGTAGACCTTGTTTGGTGAGAGTGAAGGAAGGAGAAGGAGAGGGACAGGGAGTGAAATGAAGGGCTGCCATGGCAATTTTTTTTGAGGTGGGGAGTGAGGGAGGCTTCGTGTGAGTATTGAAGTGATTTGTGATGGTTGATAGGATAAGGTTTTGCTATTGAAGTTGAATGTTTGCTCTCCTTTAGGTGGGATTTGGTATTTTGGCTATTTTTCTCTTAAGAGGGAAAACAAAGCGGTAAATTAAAAAAATAAGGACTAAAACTAAAATGTTATTTTTTTAATTAAAGACTAAAAATGTTATTTTTGAAAAATCGTTAAATTAATTCTTATTTAATTATTTTTTTGAAAAGATTCTTATTTAATTATAATCATTAACATATATAGCTTATACTAAAACCTTTCAAAAAAAAAACTTATATTAAAATAAAACTACCATAGCAATGGTTATAAATAAATAAAGATTGGTTTCAAAAAGAATTAAATAAAGTTTAATCTAATAATTTTTAATTCAATTTATATAAATACATATATGTGTGTCATAGTAAAAAGTTCATAAAAGAAGTAATTCAATTATGAAAACTTAGGATATAAATTTTTTTAAAAAAATTTATGACTTTTCATAATTTGAGAATTCTTTTTCTAAACATGTCAGAAAATAAATTTATAATCTTTTTATGTGTTAAATTTTTTTTCCACTTGCCTATTCAATCTTTAAATAACAGTAAATAATTAATCATACACAAATAACAAACATATGCTAATTTTTTTTTTTCTTTTTCAGTATACACATGTCTATCTATACAATCAGAATTAAAAATCTGTCAATTAAAGTTTTTATCATATTTATATAAATAGGCATATAGATATAAGCAAGAGCCAAAAAGATAACATTAGTAACGAAATTTAATGCATATACAAATTTTATATTTGTGAAAAAGTGTATATATATATATATATATATATATATATGTAAACAAAAAACTACAAAAATTGTTTTTTGAGTTCTCACAGTTCATAGATGTCTTGAGCTAATTTGGGAGTCAACTGATCACATCACAATGGTCATGGTCGTAAAGTCAGGCTAGGTACATACTCTTTCCACACATTTTAATTTGTAACTATAACAAATCTTCCGAATTTTTTTCCATCTTTGTTCAATAATATCTCATATTTGCAGCTATTACCAAAACCACCACCACTACTAATACACATATATATCATAAACCATTACTAATATTATCATTGCTCTCTTCTTCTGTAAATTTTCTTTGCCATTGTCAATTACTCCAGAGGTGATCATTTTTCTTCATCGCCCTCCTTAGTATTACTGCTCATATGTGTACTAATAATGCAAGTCCCATGTTTATATATATAAATGGCTTCAAAAAGATTGTGCCTTTCCTACAAGTTTTGCCAAGAAGTGGAACGGGGCCTTTTTGGTTTTTAAAATTTCTGCAGGTGTGAAATAAATTTGATGTCATTTACTAATTTTGGTTGTTCATTTCATTTTTTCAGAGAATTGTAGTGATCTGAAGGTATGGCAGCTGAGAAAGATGAAATTGCTAAAGATGTAACTGAAGTAAGTTATTGATTTCCAACTGGTGGCTGAAAAATTCAATCTTGCTTATGAATGTAATGTTCTTTTGCATCTACTTATAATGTTCCTTTGTTTTCCCTCCTCTTGTTCCTAGCTAATTGGAAAAACTCCATTGGTATATCTTAACAATGTTGTGGACGGTTGTGTTGCTCGTGTTGCTGCTAAACTAGAGATGATGGAACCATGCTCTAGTGTCAAAGACAGGTTTTTTTTTTCCTTTTGCATTGGTTTTAGCTGTGATTTATTATGGTTGATTTGTAACTTTATTTGATGGGATCCTTGAAATTAAAATTGGGTTGCTTCTTGTTTTTGATGGGTACTGATTATTGTTTGTGGACCAATGCAGGATTGGTTACAGCATGATTGCAGATGCAGAGGATAAAGGCCTCATTACACCAGGGAAGGTTAGTTATGTATTTGGTCAGTTTTTTGAGCTGTTTTTGTTTTAGGAATGAATGTGTTTCTTTGTATGGGAGAAAGAGTTACGGGGTGTGTTATGTTGTGGAATTTTATGCCGCGGATTTTGACTGGTTCTTGTGAATTGTTGTTGAAGAGTGTTCTGATTGAGCCTACAAGTGGAAATACGGGTATAGGATTAGCATTCATGGCAGCTGCCAAGGGATACAGGCTTATTATCACAATGCCTGCATCAATGAGCCTTGAGAGAAGAATTATTCTCCGTGCTTTTGGAGCTGAGTTGGTTCTGACTGATCCTGCCAAGGGCATGAAAGGTGCTGTTCAAAAGGCAGAAGAGATTTTAGCCAAAACACCTAACGCTTATATGCTCCAGCAGTTTGAAAATGCGGCCAATCCTAAGGTTTTGTAATCTCTTGATTCAATACTTCGGTTTTGTTATGTGCAGCTGGTTGTAGAGTTTTAGTTGACTCGATTGATTTTTTTTTCCTCTCAATGTAGATACATTATGAGACTACTGGACCTGAGATATGGAAAGGGTCAGGAGGGAAAATTGATGCCCTTGTTTCAGGGATAGGTACTGGAGGAACCATTACAGGTGCTGGAAAGTACCTTAAAGAGCAGAATCCTAACATTAAGGTGGGGTTCATCATCCACTGCAAATGTCAATTAATAGTACAATTCATTCATCAGAATGCATAAAAGTTCACGAAAGGTGTAACCTGTATCTGCTTCAGGTCTCAGTTTCTTATTTGTTTCCTTAAATTTTCTGCAGCTTTATGGTGTTGAACCAGTTGAAAGCCCCGTTTTATCTGGAGGAAAACCTGGTTAGTTATAATTAAAGAGATGCATCTGTTAGACAATTCCTCGCACTGGGATGTATTTCTGCTTTATGTATATATATGTTTGTCTGTGTTCACCAGGTCCACATAAGATTCAAGGAATAGGTGCTGGCTTTGTCCCAGGAGTTTTGGAAGTCAGCATCATCGATGAAGTCCTCCAAGTAAAGTTCGAGAGTTTGCTTACTCTTGTTTACTTGACAATTATGAAGCTCTTCGTAAGCGTAGATTTGCCTATGATTAGCAAATAATGTGATTGACCAATGTCTGAAAAGTACACACACTTATGTTCATGGACTTGAATTGCTAGTAGTGCTTTCCATCTTTACTTGAAACCTGATAGTTGTACTTATTAAGCGGATACGAATTGTGATTTTGTTTCATATCCTGATCCTCTAATGTTCGAAGCTGTTCTACAACTGATTAGTATACTTCTGCAGATATCAAGTCAAGAAGCAATTGAAACTGCAAAACTCGTTGCTCTGAAAGAAGGTTTGCTAGTAAGTTTTCAGTCCAAAATGTCTCCCACAGCAACTTTAGCATGCAATTCAGACACCATTTCTATGATACCTTTTGTCCATTTCATTTCATCTGGTAATGGGAACTCCTGATGCAGGTGGGAATATCATGTGGTGCTGCTACTGCTGCTGCCATTAAGATTGCAAAAAGGCCAGAAAATGCTGGAAAACTCATTGTTGTAAGTCTGATAATTCCCTTTCAAATTTCAGTTTATAGACATTTCCTGGCATGCCTGAAGCTTAACTTTCTGCCCTTCAGAAAGTTGCTTCCAGGGTGTTATGCTGTTCTTAAAAGATACATCCATGACAAAAATTAACAACATTTGGAATCTGAAATTGGTTGGTTCCATCAACTGTCAATCTGTGTAGGTGGTTTTCCCAAGCTTTGGAGAAAGGTATCTGTCCTCTGTGCTGTTTGAATCACTGAGAAGGGAAGCTGAAAGCATGACCTTTGAGCCTTGAGCTATTCACTGATTTTTAGAACTTGCTGCAATGCTATTTTAGGATCACAGTAAAAAAAAAATGTAATGTGACTTCTGTCAAATAAAATTCAGCTAAAATTGTTCAAAGTCTTCTGCTTCAAAGAGCATCTCAAATCTGGTTGTTGTTTCAGTATTAAAAATTTCTTAGTTTTGTGCTCTACTGCTAAGAAATATATTTTCTCTCTATTTTCTATGTATAATTTAATTTCTTGGCCTATTAGGATATTGACTATTGAATTTTAATTGTTCTTTCCAAATAATTATGTGAAGATATTATTATTTTTTTTGTTCCGTTACAAATTTGAAAAAAGGGAGAACTTAACCGTAGATTTCCTGCTATATCAGGAAAGATTTGGACATTAGATCAAAATAATATGAGTGAAAATATTATTATTACTTTGCAAAATACAATTTGCTAACTTCATAATGTATTGCTTTTCCTTAAATTTTTTGGGTCATAATGCTTTTCCTTATTATGTCACTACAATTTTAGTTTGTTAAAAATCAAATTACATGATAATCATTTTTAAGTCCTTCACAATCTCATAAAATTACCACTCATTTTATGTACATATACTTAGCTCATGGTATCCACATCTTTCTTCTGTTTAATGGGATCTAACTTTAGTTAAAACAAATTGCAAAATTTAAACATCATATAATATTCTCTTCATTTCTAAACTATAAATTTATTTTTTAATTTGTCCCATAAGTAGCTTAAGTAGTAAAATGATTTGAACTTTCGTCCTCATTCTACAAAGAAGTGGAGAAGTAAATCACTTAAATTCTATTTTTTTACCTAAAAAAACTCATTTTTAATTTTTAATTTTTTCTGTATTATTAAAAAAAATAACTAATTTATTAAAATTATCATCACAATGCAACTCAACACTATTGACACGGAAATGGGAGACTCGATGTTAAGTAAAACTTTTTAACCACTAGACCATATTGATGTCTTTGTATTTGATATATATTTTTATCTGAATTTAACAAAAATAAAAATATAAATTGTCTAAAATTAATTGAAAACTATATTAAAATTGAAACCTATAATTGTAATTGGAAGATTAAAAAAAAAGACTCATACAATATTTCTTTTAAAAAAATCATTTTGGTAAACGTTTCGAAACGGAAAACCGCTTCTCTTCTTCCTTTTTTTTTGCCAGCTTAATACAAAATCCCTTCTTGGGTTGGCAACTCTTTCGCTTCGCTTCCGATTCTTGATTTGTAGCTACCGCAAAGTACTAGAGTTCCTCGCCGCGTGCGTCTTCGCAGCTCCATCAGGTATTTTCTTTGTTTTTCCTTTCTTTTTTTTTTCTCCGTTTATTGCAGTTTCTTGTCGCGCTCTGTTTTTTTTTTGCTTGGTTTTGCTTTAGTTCTTTTATCAGCAAATTTGCTAAAGGAATCATTAGTTTCTGCGAATATTCAATCAATGAAGAAACTATAATCGCGAATGAAGAAACTATAAAGATGTTGAAAGGTTGCAAAATAAATCTAATATATGATGGATTTGGATCTCGGAAACCCTAATCGCTTAGCTTACTTCTTCTAGTTGATTTTCAGTTAATATGATTACATTTTGCTGCAAAATTTCAAGAGCAAGCGTTGTTAGAGCCTCTTGCATCCAGTTTAGCGGTGTTTTTTAATGTGTTATACAGTGTAGAACTAAGGTTTCATTTAGCAAATCGATTTTTCCAGAGTAGAGTGATATTGGAACTTAGATAAAGCGCAAATGAAAGCTTATTTTGTTATGCTGGTCGTGATAGTATCTCCAGCAACAATACCAAAGCTATTGTCTGTGTTGAGTGTTGATCATATTTTCATTGATTATTTTCAAAATTTGTTAGTAGAATCATATGGATCACAGATGATAATCTAACACTTGAAGAAGTTCACGTATTCTTTGGTGATGTCCTTTGGTTTAACAATAATTTTTGTCGGTGTGCGCCAGAGCTCATTTGATGAAAAGGTTAGAAATATTTATGATAGAGTCAATTCTTAGAGCTAAAAATGGATTGAAAGCGGAGAGTTTTGTCGGTATGTGACGGATATCATTTTATGAGAAAGGATAGAAGCATTTATGATACATTTTGATTCTTTGAGCTAAAAATGAACTGAAAGCAGATATTTGTTGACAATTAAGCAATTGCAATGTATATTTTGGATTTGAATTTTGAGTCGTCAGTCTATTTGGCAGCTGAACCTTTATATAGTTCAGGTGGGATGGTTTAATTTTATTGCTAATCATTCTATTGTCTTTGCATAGAATCATGGCTAGCAAATATGAAGGTGATAGGAATGAACCAATAAATGAGCAAGCAGTCGTCAATGCATACACTGCTATGAGATCTGAACTGAATCAAATTTACTCAAAGATCACTGAACTTGAGATGGAAGTGAGTGAGCATTCCTTGGTTATGAATGCTATTCAACCTCTTGACCAATCTAGACGGTGCTATCGAATGATTGGAGGTGTACTGGTTGAGAGAACCATCAAAGAGGTCTTGCCTGCTGTCCAACGCAATAAAGAGGGAATTGAGGAGGTAATAACAAGGCTTAATGAGGCATTAGAGAAAAAGAAAAAAGATATTGCTGAGTTTGAAGCTAAATACAAGATCAGGATAAGAAAGCCTGAAAATGAGGTGAAGAATGATGATGGTGGCAAGAAGGAGGGCTCCTCTCAAGGAGTTCTTGTGGGTCCGGCGGGTTCAAGTGAATGATAGATTTTGTAATTTGTTATCCTCCTTCTCTATAGTTTCTCAGACATGTTTGATAGCGTTTCACATTTTGTTGTGGTGATACTGGTATGAAGTTTGTTGATCATGATTGTAGACTAGGTGATAATTACTGCAATAGAGATTGTGTTGATCCTTTCTTGAATGACAGTAACAACTATTTGTGCTGAAAAATTTTCTTCACAAAGCAGAAGAACAAAAATGTTTTGTTTTTATGTTGAATTCGTTTATTATTTTTGGAAACTGGAATGGCACAGCCTTCAGTGATTTGTATACGAATCAGGAGTTGACTCGGCAAGTTTTCGTGCAAATCCTGAATGACAAACAAAAATGACAAAAATACACAGTTTGTTTCAAAGCCATTTTCTGCTTGCTCAACTTTATGTACACAACCATTCTAAAATGACAATTGAAAGCCATTGAATTCCTGTATTGGAAAAAAAAAAAAAAAATCAGCCAAGGAAATCCTGAACGCCTCTGCCAGCAAAAACTCTATCAGACAACTCAGCTAAAATGACATTAACAGTAAGCAAAACGACACTAGAGCCAGCAATCACACCAAGCACAACACCAGTAGTCCCCAACACTTTACCAAAAGCAGGCCATTCAATCTCTTGAACTTCTTCCGCCACTCCACTCAACAAGCCTTCTCTCTCCTCCCCATTCTTCTTCCTCTCCATCATCGCCTTCTTTATCTCCGCCCCTAACTCACGACTCACCTCATCGCCACTGCCACCGCCACCACCACCACCACCACTCGTCTCCTCCTCCTTCGTTATTTCCGCTTCCTTCGTTGCGTCGGATTCCGCGCTCTCTTTACCCTCCTCCACTGCTCTCATTTTCAGAACTCCGTTTCTCGATTTTGCAGTTGTAGCCCGGAGCTTTCGATGGAAGATTATAGAGGAGCTGGAGATTGGTAGCAGTTTTGATTGTAAGGAAGTGTTTGACTGTGTGCTTCTAAACGGCGGCGAAGTAATGGGAAGCTTGAGCAAGAGAGAATTGAGTGCCATTTTTGTTTAATGATTCGAGGATAAATGTTTCTCTGGTGGATAAGAGAGTGATTTGATGCGGTCTGCTGCCTGCTGAAGTTGGTTTGCTTGCGTCCTTCACGGGCTGTTGGCAACGGATCGATTAGACCCATTTCGTATTCCATCTTCTATTCAGGTTAGGCTTGGCCCAACTTGTTCTATACTTGTTTTTTTTTTCATGGGTAATTTACTATCACCCTCTGAAGTTTGGTCAAAATGATTAGTCCGTCCCTGCATTTGTAAAAGTCAATTAAAAACCCTTTGAAATTTGATTCCGTCAACTATTTACCCCCTCCCGTTAAAAAATTTAAAAATATTCTGTTAGTCAATAGTATAAAGAGTAGTCAAAAGTGTCAATAATTATAAAATTTCAAAAATACCCTTAAATTGATTAAAAGTTTGGACTGATCAACATGTATATATAGTTCAGTGACTAAAATGTAAATTTGATTAAGAAAAAATATCATTTAACCCCTTGAAACTTCATCCCTTCTCATTCATACCCTCTCCTTCACACACTCATCCACATACGACCCACTACCATTGCCCCGCAGACAACCACCACCACTACTCTGCCGTAAATCACCACCACCACCACTCTGCCACAAATTTTCGTCAGCTTCGTCAACAACAATCAACACCAACACCACAAATCAAATTTCATTCAAAATCAAACCCAATTCATTCAAAATTTCTCCTTTAATTTCATTCAAAATTTCTCCTATAATTTCAAACCTAATTCCTTCATCTGCAAAACCCAACAAAAAACCACAACTTTCTTCTAAATCCCAACAATTAAAAACCACCAGCACCAAAAACCATAACTTTCCCCTAAATCCCACCTTTGTTTCAACCTCCTGAGCTCAATGAAACCACCACTGATCCACCACCAGCACACCATTCTCATCAATAACATGATATAGAACATACGGGGAAAAAAATATCAACAATAAGATTAAAGAGATTAAAGAGAAAAGAAAGAAAATAGTAGAAATTTTAAAATCAATTAGAATTTAATCAAACAAGAATTTGATTTAAACAAGAATTTGTTAATTTAACATAAACTCAAACAAGAATTTGATATAAACAACAACCTAAACAAATAGCCCATAATCATCATCAACACCGAACAACATCACCACTGTCAATAACATCAAAAATCCAAAACATGCAAAAATAAAAAACAATAAAGTCAATAAAATTAACTAGAAAAAATAGGTAGAAGGTAATGGTTGAGATTGGTTGAACTTGAGATGGGCAGTGATGAGAGGCGATAGTGGGAGGCGCTGCTCGGGATAGACAATGATGGTATTTGCTCCGGAGAGGCAATGCTGGTTGTTGGGAGAAGAATCGTTGCTCATCGGGAGAGAAGAGGTGGCGGCGGCAGTTGCTGGGAGAGGCGACGATGGCAGTTATTTGCCTTGTGATTTCGCAGAGGATTAGAAACTGTGGTCATTGGCACCGAGGAAGCCGCTTTCGCAGACCATTGTCTCTGTCTCATTTCTCTGTCGCGGTGGTGGAAAGTGAAGGAGTGGTGGTGATGACCGTTGTCACGGTGGTGGTGGCAAAAAGAAGCGCAGATGATGGTGAGGGTGAACGATTGGTGATGGTGAAGGAGTGGTTCTTATTGTTTCCTTTAAAAATATAATTTTGATTTATGAATTATAATTTAACATATATTTGATAACTAATTTTGTTAATTATTAATTAGTTTTTATTGATAAAATAAATAAAAATAAAAATATCAATAATATGTCAATAAAAAGTAAAATAATATGTCAAAAAAGTAAAATAAAATAAAAATAAAAAATAATTTACATTTATCAATTATTTCAAATTTTATTTATTAATTTTTGTTGATAAAATAAAAATAAAAATATCAATAATATGTCAAAAAAAAGTAAATAACTCCTGGTACAAATTAAAAAGACTTGTAAGGGGTAAATAAGTCTTTTTATATTAACTAACGGTGGTTTTTGACGGTAAGAGGAAAATAATATATAGTGTCAAATCTCAAGGGGTTTTTAATTGATTTTTACAAATGTAGGGACGGACATGACAACTATAAAGGGAAGGGAAAGGACAATTTTTTAAAGGGAAGCAAGGGGAAGAGTAAGGAATAAAACCTATAAGTTTTATTGTGTAAGGTAACTTAAAATTAATTAATAAAGGAAAAATGATGGGAAATGTTTAAAATAAAAATAAAACTCTAAATTACAATGTGTTTTGGAGTTGAAATATTTTACACCCCAATTTGGGGTGTAATTAATTTCATATCCTATAAGGGGAATGAGGGGGAATAATTCCCCTTCAATTATCATTCTCCTCTATTATAGTGTACGGGTTTAATATATGTTAAGTTATTAAAATTCATAATATCTTTTATAAAAATGTAAAAAATCTTATTTTAAAATGCACATGTTCTGTTCTATCGTAAAACATTCTAATTCTATTACATCAAAAGTATTACTCTTCTTTTCCATAAAAAATTATGTCTTTTATTCTAACAAAAACATCTTTTTTTTTCAACTTTTTTTGTTTTTCTTTTATTTTATTTATTCAATTATTATTATTATTACCGATATTAAATAATAAAATAAAATTACTATAATAACTTTTTAAGTTCTCATTTTATATTTTTTTAAATTGTAATTTTAATTTATTTAAATTATTTAATTGATTATTTTAAAATATACATATTATTTACTGTTTGCGCAAAATATGGGTTCACAACTAGTTTGTTCTAAATTTTATGGGTTTGATTACACAATTTTGATCAGCTATCCCCTTATCAAAGGGAAAAAAAAGTGATAAATTTTGATTTATAATTTTCAAAACTGGATCTTTTCACTTGAAAAAGTAGAATATAATTTACTTTGTTTAATTTAGAATAATGCTATGTTTTTAGGTTTTATATGATAGTTTTAAGTTGTTAGCTTGCTCTATATGGATCACAAGTTCGTAACTGCTAATAGTTAGTGTTTGTAAGAGATTAGTTGTTAAGTAAAGGGAGGGAGAATATATATATTTATTCATAAGTGTAATATATTTTAATGTATGAGTTTTGTTAAGTTGTTTTGATTAAATGGTCAAATTTTTTATGGATATAGTGAGAGACAACATCCAATTTTTTCTCCCTTTTCTCCAGTTTATAAAATATATATATATATTCATTGGTAAAACCTAAGAAAGTAAAATTTTTAGAAATTTAACTAATTTAACATGAAATCTAAAAAAATTAGGTTCTTCTATCTAAATCACTTGGATTAGGCCTCGTGGGAGTATTGGGTTCAGCATAAAGCAAATAAGCAAAAATATTTCTATTAAATATCTTAATGAAGAAGAACAATCATATACTTGATACACTCAAACAGAACAACAAATCCCTTCAGTAATAAGCATTTGACCCTCAACTCCATGTGTACCAGCTAAAATTGTCAAGAGCAAATCCCTTGATTCGTGAACGGTGAGAAATGGACTGGGGAGTCAAAACAATCTCAATCTCTCTCTCTCTCTCTCTCTCTCTCTCACACACACATATATATATATATATATATATATATATATATATATATATAAAGGAAAAAGATACATATATCTTTTTGCCCTTCCCCTTTTTGTATATTTACATTATAAAAAAATTAAAAAAATTATAAGATATAGGTATTTAAATCCATACTTGACAGGTTCATTCCGGTGCACCTTAAGTTTTAGATTTCAAACAAAAAATTTATTAAAAAATTGAAATTTAAAAAAAAAGAAAAAAGATAAATTTAAAATAACATTGGGGAAATATGGAAATTGTCCCAAAAAATTTTTATCTTATTCGAACACATGACGTCACGAAACGCGACACGTGTAGCTGTCCATATATAAAACATACTGACAATATTAGGCAATATTATGCGTAGTGGTTCGCGATTTCAAACATTTAATGAGAGAAGATTTTTTTTAGTATTTGATAGTGCCGGTGACATTATATATATATATATATAAAAGAAGCCAGCAATCTGTTTCAAAAAAAAAGCCACCAATGTTCACATATATATTGTCACCATCCATTCACTGAGATAATAATGGGCATGCGAAAGCCAAAAATGCTTTTTAAATCAACTTGACTAAACAATTTTCAATGAAAAAGAAAGAACAAAAACGCAACCCAGGTAACAGAAGCTCTAACAGTAATACTTTTCAACCCTTCTCTACCCATCACTACGATCACACTTTGCTGTATCCATCAAAATCTTCACATCCAAACAAAATTGTCAAAACTTCCCCATCCCCTTGAAAGTTTTTGAAATAACTTCTATGTTTTCATGTACAGTCTCTGCATTATATCGTACAGTGAAGTAGGTTGCTCGTATTTAAACAGATATATTTGGCTTACATGTATAGAACATAATCCTGCTTGGGACCCAAGAACGAAGATCTCTTGGTCCCAAAAAAACACTTTCCTCTTGATTGACAATATTGATCAACTTTCATATAACCTGACATGAACAATTTGCACTTGCATACCAGGGGCCTTAAGATCTCCAAAATTGCATTGTTTTCACTTATTTCAAGACAAACAATAATTATATATGAAATCATATATTGGATGGAGCAATCTTGCAATCCTTCTCTTCGGTTATAGAACTATATTAAGTTTTTTTTTTTTTGCCACAATAAAATATATATATATATATTGTAACCCATAATAAAATTTAAAAGGTAAAATTGCATTTTTAGTGTCTCAACTTTTTAATTTTTGCTATTTTGGTGTCTCAACTTTTTTTTTTTTGTTATTTTGGTGTCTCAACTTTAAAATTCATAGCTAATTGGGTGCATTTGGTCGGAATGCCCCTACCGGATCGATGACTAGGCTTTTCTAGGTCCCATTCATTGCCATGTCACTTGCCAAGTCTGAATAAGAACAATAAAAAAAATGAGTTAAAGACAAATATGCCCCTAAACTTTCTGAATCAAATTCATAGTGGAAACTGAAATCCTTCTTCTTCCCAACCATCCTAAAATTCAACCCACACTCATAATTCAAAGAAATCATACTCTCTTTCACAAACAGAACAATTAAAAGAAGAAAAAAAAAAACCATCCCATTACATTTCATGGATGCCGAAGCTTCAGTGTAAGTTACTTATTGTTTCCAAAGCAAAAGCCGATGCGTTAATGGCACCGGCAAAGAAGGGGAAATAGAAGGCCACCAGTGCCCTAAATTCCGGTCAATCAAACCAATAACTGAAAACAATAATTTCTCATCCTTTATTCGGTTAGTGCCTCCCTCCTCCATCTCAATCACCATTCACGCCAAGCCTGGCTCTAAATCCGCCTCCATAACTGGAACGAGAACCATCTAGCTTTCTTGTCCATTATCAAAGAAGCATAGTGAGTTATTGGCTTCCATCTTAAGAGATGCATGAATGTCGTCTCTCTCTCACAGACACATAAACGCAAAACCAAAGAAATAAGAAGAGGTGGCAAGCTTAAATGCTCAAATGAAAATGCAAAAGTACCAACTTTGAAACAGAAATTTGCTAGTCAAGCGCAGAAGCAGAGCGACATTCAAAACTTTTGTGCTTTAAAAACCAGGAAACATTCAAAGATAGAAGAAATAAAGATTCTTTTAGTCATTAATACTCCACAAGTTCTTGGACGTTGTGCACAACAAATTTCTTGAATCCATTTGGAAGATAATGGCGAGTCTTCTTGTCTGAACCATAGCCAATATTAGGCATCAGAGTACATCCCTTGAACTTTCTACGGAAGTAGGACTCTAGAATTAATACCCTTTGATCTACGCCAGTTTTCCTTGACAGAGATCTTACAATCACTATGTGGCCTCTTGAATTTGTTGACTCTCTTCTTGACGATCTTTTTCGATAGCAATGGCACCACCATTTTTACTCACCTCTAAAAGTTAGGGTTTTTGCTCCTCCACAAATTTCCAAAAAAAAAAAAATTAATAGTTTGGGTAAGATGCAGCTGAGGAGTTATATGAATGGGCATTCTCGCCAGGGGGAGTGCCCGTTCCCATTCAGTGAATTTTGATGAGGAAGAGAGGAAAAGGTGGATGGAGCTTACAGGTAGAGACATAAATTTTACAATTCCTACTGATGCAAGTGATTTTGGTTCTTGGAGAAACCTTCCAAACACAGAATTTGAGCTTGAGCGCCCTCTTCATCCATTAAAGAGTAATGGAAATTCTCACCCAAAGAAATTGCTTAATGGTACCGGTTTGAATCTGTCTACCTAGTCATCGAATCATAGCAATGGTGAAACCATGGACCTTTCTCCTGTCTGCCACAAGCGGAAGAAGGATTATTCCTCTTCCAAACCGAATTCCAGAAGATGCTAAACTGGAAGCATACCGAGATAAGACAGGAACGATGCTGGAAATCATTGTCCCCAAATATTGTGCAGGGCCAGAAGAACATGAAGTCCGTGTATGCCTTCCCAAAGCTCAGCCTCCACCATGGAGCAGCTTCCAATTTTGGATGAGAAACCAGCTATTGATTGCCCACAACAATCCCGCACAATACCACTAGCAAGCAGCTAAACTTCATTGATATGAAGAAGATTGGTCATAAAGAACAAAAAAGGTCAAAAGAGGTTTCTTCAACTCATTTTAGGGGCATATTTGTCTTTAACTCATTTTTTCATTGTTCTTATTCAAACTTGGCAGCTGACATGGCGATGAGTGGGACCCAGAAATGCCTAGTCATCATTCCGGTTGGGGCATTCCGACCAAATGCACCAAATTAGCTGTAAATTTTAAAGTTGAGACACCAAAATAGTAAAAAGAAAAAGTTGAGACACCAAAATAGCAAAAATTAAAAAGTTAAGACACTAAAAATGCAATTTTACCAATTTAAAATAACTAAAAAAAGTGTCTCTCTCAACGCGGGTTTGATAGTCTTCGTCTTTTCTAGGGGTTCATCCCCCTGTTCTTTCTTCCTTTTGTTTATGGTTTTATTATCTAATAAGATGTTCATGTATAAGTATGTTATGATATCTGTGTGTTTGATATTTGTGTGCTTGATAGCTTTTGAGTGCAGAGGCAAATCTACTACCTTCTGTTTTGTGATATTTTGGTGCAGAAGCACGTCTGTTGTCTTCTGCTTGGCTGGGATCGTTTGCCCTCTGCTGTCCATAGCGTTGCTCTGTTTGTCCATATAGTGAAGGAGCGCCAGCTTGCTACTGCTTCAACTGGTGCGGTTGCTCTTCCTTCGCTAGATTTCAGCAGATGGTTACTGGTACCAAGCGTCCTCTACTTTGTCTGGTTATGACAGGGTCTGTTTCCTAACAATCAGAGGGTCTCTAATCAACAAGGCTTTGCAAGACTCCCCAACAACACTTTCTCTATAAGGGTTGGCGGAGATCTTGTTTCTTCCAAGGATCATTGGCTTTCCATGACTGCAGCTCCCAGTTTCGACTCCATTGGCTCAGTCTTAAGCCTTTACTCTGATTCCTTCATTAATCCCCTTCATTGTCTGGACCAAATCTTCTGGTTCAGTCCAAGACATAGACAGCTCCAGCAATTTTGGCTAGAAGACGTGCACCATCTGGTTGGCATCGGTGCTGCAGGTGTTGCTAAAGGCGGCACTGAATGGTTGTCTTACTGTTCTTCTTAACTATCTAGGGTTGCTACCTTAATGTTGATGACTTATGTTAGTGAGCTTTCTCCTAATTATAGCTCTTTTATTTGTAAAAGCCTTCAAGTTGTAATGGCACTTAAAATGTGTTGGCCCTTTTCTTTAATCTAATGAAAATCTATTATTATGGTTGTTCAAATATATATATATATATATATATATATATATATATATATATATATATATATATATATATTATTAATTCATAAAGGGTATTACAAAGAAGAGAGAGCAAGATTTTTAAAATAGAAATAATAATACATTATAAGAAACCATAGAAAATCTTGCTCTAAACTGACGCATTAAGAAAAAGAAGAAGACAACAATAACAAAGAACCTATGAATAGTCACAATAATACCAATATATAGGTGCCGCGTCAAGAGGATTTGCAGATTGGTAAAAGAGAAGGCCCAAACCTGGTATGGAAAGCACTCCATCATCCTCAACGAATGTGGCAAAATCCATTTTGTAAGTCATAAGAATATCTTGAAATTTAAATAGATCAGATCAAGAAATTCTTTAAGAAACATGATGTATTTTTCTTCTTCTTCAATATAGATCCTAAGATAAACAGTTTGTGTCGGTACACAAACTATTTACCTTAGGATTTGTTGATTATAATGTAAGATCTGCAAGAACTTTTTACACAAATTTGGTGATCAATCACCTCCAAGCAACAGCTAGAGATACATGCATATTTGAATAGTGCCTTCTTACAACAATAGCACCTATGTTCAACAATGGTCATTGTCAAGAAGATATGAGCTTTCTTTATCTTCATTTATTGAAGGAAAAACTCATTATGTGACCCTCAAATTTTCATGATTTGTTTCATTAAACTCCTATATATTTATTGTGTTTTGAAAGACCCTTAAATATTTATTTGATACATATCAAACTCTTAAACATTTATTTGATACAACATTGAACTCTTAAACTTTTATTTGATACAACATTAAACCCTTAAATATCAATTCTACTTTCCGTTTTTTTGTTAACAAAGGGGTCAATGTTGTATCAAATAAATGTTTAAGAGTCTTTTAAAACACAATAAATATATAGGGACTCAATAAAACAAACCATATAAATTCGATGGTCTATTAATGGATTTTTCCTTTATTGAAAAGTAATGGACCCACTTCGAGATATTTCCCTGTCAAACGTGTCCAATACAGAGGTTAAATCCTTCAAATGCTTGACCAAAAAGAAAAACTTTACTTTGTATTGGCTCATAAAGGAAGAGATCTGCAAAGAACATCTTCTCGGTGCAAGTTCTCAACCAAAAAAAATTATATGCATATATGCATTATTAATCTGAAAAAGTTGAACTTGAGCTGTAACAATACATTTTAACTCATTCATGGTTAGTAGAATTGTCAGCTTTTGTCATAAAAATTCATGGAGTACTAAGCATGTTTCTGTGGTCTTTAACCTCTAATAGCAAGTTTTTGTCATAATCAAATCTCTATGTATGAACCTAACCAGCCAAAAGAGTGTAATTTTCTATATAAAAAAAAGTAAGATATAGAAGATAATCTTTTTTCATTGGAGGAACTTTGTCATGTAATGAGCATTTTGGAGGCCGTTTTAACACATCTGCTACTGCTCTTGGTTCAAAGTTGGCGTCTTTTATGTAAAAGTGAAAAGATCAAACACCATAGACAAATGTACAAGATTCTCCAAGGTCAGTTGAGTTTTTTATAAGCTTGGATTGACTTGCTTATTATTAGGTGTACAAAATGTTTGCATTTGGCCTCATTTCTTTCATGTTTTATCAATCATCAACTTATATTTTTGGGTTCTTTTGATTGTCTATTTTTCACCTGTTTTCATGCCTTAATTAATGAAATTTTGTAATCAATCACAACCGTCTGATTGCTACTTCTTTAGGAGGCACATTTTGATTTAGTACTTCACATCCCACCAAATGTCATGACTCACAACCCATAAATGAGGACTCATGATATTTAATAATAGAAACACAAAGGACAAATGGTCTGGTGTTAGCCTTACCTAAACCAACTAACATTTCTTTTTTATAGGCAAAGTATAATAAATTATGATGGGTCAAATTATTTCATTCTTTTGTTATAGTTATTATTATAACTCTCTGCCTTTCTTTCATTGATAATCGTTAGCATCTCTTTGGATCCTCTTGGTTTGTCTCCCTTCTGTCTTATATAAAACTGAAAAGAACAAATGGACTTTCAATTGTAATAGTGCTCTTATTAATAAATTCCATTCTCAACCCTTGCTATCTTCTATGCACATATGGGGGTTTTCAATGCACCCTTTTGGGATGGCTCTCATAGTCATAGACTGATTCGAGTTGATGGCTCAAAACTACTTGGATTAAGTGGTTTACATGAACTACCATTTCCACTACTCATAAAATTCTACTTGCATGATGGATTTACTCATATGCAATAATAAAATTACATGCACTGGAGATAATATTTTTTTTTTTTTATCTAATGAATGGTTTTTTATGGTAATATTCTTTATCTTGATCATTGAAAAAGCTGACAGATTTTGCTTTAGTTTGCCTAAAGATAGTATCTTCTTCCTTAAGTACTTGATTTAAATCGACATATCCGCTTCTTTTCCCCTGTTAAAATTCATTCAATCCAAAAATAAGGATAATTATAACATCTCTTGGGGG
>CATIWK010437075.1:0-29524 GCA_949634005.1 Mallotus japonicus
AACCACCCAAGATCTTCATCTTAATTCTTATAATTTATTTCTATCTCAAGAGTGTTCTTGAGTGTGGGTTGGTGAGTGTTTAATTCCTTCATTCAATAGCTCAAATTGTAGGTTTGAGTGAGTTGGGTTAGGGTTCTTAAATACTTGTAAGCTAAGAGGATTATTCTTAGAATTTGGGTTAGAGTGTTAGCCATTAAAAACACTTAGGTTTGAGTGTGGTCCTTGGGAAAACACTTGTAAGCTAAGAGGATTGCTCTTAGCTAGTAGGTTTGAGTGTGAGCCTTGGGAAAACACTTGGGTAGCTTGTTTAAGCTTGTAAGGGTTTGATCTACACCTTGAAGTGGATTGATAGTGGATTGAAACTCTCAACTTGTGGTTGAGGAGAGGACTAGGCTTTGAGGGCCGAACCTCTATAAATCCTTAGTGTATTTCTTGCTCTTATTACTCATTTTATTTAGCTCTCACTCTGTTTTTTATTGCTCTTGTGAGGTTGGCCAACCGCAAGGTTGGATGGGCATTCAAGGCCCATACCTAGTTTCCGAATCCGATCTCTAATGACGGCTTCTGGGAACCTTCGTGGAATCCAGTTGTTGTAAGTGTGTCCGGGCTTTTTATCCAGGTGGCGACTCCATCTCCAATTTGGGCTCCAAAGCCCATTTTGTATTTCCTAGTGAGCTTTGAGCTCACACAGTGTCGTGGTTGCCAACACTTGGGTGCGCGTTAAACCCCGCCGTCTACAATTATATTTATAAAAATTTAATTTGTTTGGTCGGTTCGGTTTTTATATTAAAAAAATTCTATTTATTCAATCGGTTCGGTTCAATTTTTAAGTTAGTTCGATTTAATTCAGTTCTAGTTTAGTTTGGTTCAGTCAAAAAATTTACCCAAAACGAACTGAATGCACACCCTAATCACAATTTATATATATAAGAGATAAATAATAATGAAACTGTTATATATATATATATATATATAATAGTTTAGTCTCGCATACTCCCGGCCAGGAAGAGCTCAGGGGCATTGACTAAATTGAAGGTGGAGGCAACACCACATATTATTAGTATTTTAATGTCACAACTTGTATGATTAGGCTCAAACAATAGCTAAATAAACCATGACATAATGGTAATCACAACAACAACAATAATAATAATAATAATAATAAAATTGTTATCATCTGATGAATTATTGAAATTGATTGATTACAAAAAATAAAAAAAAGTCCAACTTTGCTAAACTTTAGTAATATAAAATATGATAATTTTTTTTAAAAAAATTTTATAGATGATTAACCTTTGATAATTTGGGGAGGCAATCACATTTCAAAGTTTAGTTATCTTTTTTTTTTCCCAACCTATCATTATTTAAAGTTCTTTAAACTCTAATTGATTCAATTTGACCCGAATAAAATTATCAGGTAAAAATTTTTCAATAACTAATTTAATATGATTGCATATATCAAAAAATAGAAATAATATAATGACTAGATATTACCTAATATAAATGCTATAAAATAGACAAATGGTAAAGGCACTTAAATCCGAGACATTACTTATATAAGAACAATTCCTATCGGTTAATTTTAAAAATTATTTACACAACAAAAAATATTTATATAATATATTTGCTTATATTTTTTTTGGTCATATATATACATATATATGAATTTCTTTTGAAGAAAAAACCAAGTGGCTCCATATAATTATGTCATTTTTTGTTTTTAGTTGAATAATGTATGGGTTTTTTTTTTTTTTTTTGGAACAATGTATGGGGTTTTTTAGGATATGACCTCTTTTTTTTGGATATGACCTCTTTGATAAGATATATTTGCCACGAAAACTTATATGACCTTTTACTGTATTAAATTTAGAATTGCTTTTAAAATGGTGGCCATTCATACCAATAAGAAAAAGTTAATAGCTTCCAAGTCAAAAATACAAGAAAAAAAATGGAAAGGGTTATTTGTGAAATTGTGAATAGACCCACCAACCAATTAGTTAAGAACAAAGATGCTGAATCAACCAACAATAGTGACTTAGGGTTCACCAGCAGCAGCAACAGGTAGAAGATAAGTTGAATGGGGTCCATTTCTTGCTTATATTTACCCAAATAATGCTTGGTGACAAGACATAACCTGTCAATTAATGGAATTCTTATTCTATTAATTTTAAACCGGCTAAATACTCATTTTCACCCCTGAACTTTACCCTTTTTTCCTATTGCACCCCTCAACTTTTAAATTTAACTATTACATATCTCAACTTCTATTTTGTGCTTATATCACCCATAATTCAGAGTTAAATGCTCCTTTTCACCCCTAAACTTTACCACTTTTGGTCTGTTGCACCATGGATGGTATAGGCACAAAATACAAGTTGAAATATGTAATAGGTAATTTTTAAAAATTGAGGGGTGATATAGGTACAAAATAGAAATTAAGATGTATAATAGGTAAATTTTAAAGTTGAGAGGTGTAATAGACTAAAAAAATAAAGTTTAGGGGTGAAAATGAGCATTCGGCCATTTTAAACCTAAGAATAAAAATACAATACTTGTACCATAGCCCATTATCATTATTCTATTCCTATACAGCTTTAAAAAAAAAAAAAAATAAATAAATAAAAAAGGGGACTCCAAGATCAAGAAACTTATCTTCTTCACCATTTCTTTGTTTCTTTCTTGCATATGATCAATGGCTGTAACATGCTTTTCTTCTTCTCAAATCCCACTTCAAAAATCTAGTCCAGTTACTGTCAACAGAAGAAGCAGAACTGTGATGCTTAAACATCATAGTCAAGTTCCACTCAAGAAATTAGCACCAACACTTCAAGTCAGATCATTCAAGAACAAGGTATTGTTCTCTTCTTTCTTTTAGTTATCTTTCCTTGTCACTCAAGCGATATCATGTACATATGCAAGTGAAAAAAAAATTAAAAATACTCATATCAGAGATTGTTTCAAAAGAATGAAGAAGGATCATTGAAAAGTGTTCTGTTGAATTGAACAGGTCTTTGAGAATCAATCCGAGGGCATCATTTGTTATAGAGATGATGAAAGTGGGGAGATAATTTGTGAAGGATTTGATGAAGGCCCAAGATTCCACCAACAGCTTTCAAGAACATCATCATCATCTTCATATCATTCAAGGTAGATTATCCTGATAATTACAGAAGTAAAATCATGCTTTTTTCATTGGAAAACAAGTGATAATAGAGTTTTTTTTTTTTGGTTTTCTTTATTGAACGCAGAGATGCTGAGATTGTTAACCTGCTTCATCAAAGATTGCTTCAGGTTATTAATGGTGGTGAGTTCAACAGTTCTACTGACAATGGTGCTGCTGCTGTGCAAGAGGACCTGAAATTGAATGGCTTTAACAAATTCTGCTGATCAGTTACTAACTCTTTCGGATTTCATCAATATATCCAAAATAATGTGCATCAAGTATGGAAAAGAAAAAGATATAATTTCTTTTACTCTCAGAATGTATATAGTGAACTCAAAGAACTTTTTATCTATCTTGGAAACAGTTTCTCTTTCTGCAGAGTTAAGGTTTTCAGCTTTTCCTTCAATTTTGGTTACATTTTTTTAAAACTTCAGAGGAATACAAATGCACACACCGTTGTGGAATCTGAAGGAAAATGATGCCAACATCTTAATACCTGACCAAAGCTTATTATGAAAAGAAAGGCAGTACAACTTAAAAAAAAAATATATCATCTGAGATGTACTGAGCAGAAAATATGAAAATAATTGACCCTTCCATTCACTGAATGATTGCTTGATGGTCCATTGCTAATGGTATTCAATACCAGAGAGGAATCCACGCACAGCAGAGTCATATAGAGAAACAATACACAAGTATATACTCATTGGGAACTGAATTATGAAAATCTAAACTGCTCAAATACAGAACATCACATTCCCTTGAGATACAGACATTGGAACTGTAAATATATGAATAAATACAATAGTCGGAGATTTCATGGAGAGGCCATCCAATATTACACCTCTACCTGAAATTCCTGTGGCCTTAACAGCCTTCTTCTGTTTCTCCTAACAAACAATTATGAACTTTTCTTTTTAACTAAACATACAAATGTAAAATCCTATAAAAAGAATCAAAATGTAAGGGGAAAAAAAAATTATATGAACATGGGAAAAATGATGTGGGACAATTGTCCCAAAAGTGGGTATCTAATTGTACAAGCACATAGATTTCCAGTATCATTCAACTGAAGTTCCACCTTGTGCTCTCTTCACACAAATCAGATTGCGATTTACTTGGAATGAGAAGGGGCGGTGACCACTGATCCGGGACCATCAGAAAATAGGTTGTCATTGCTTTCCTAAACCTTTTCTTGTATTGCTTAGGAGAAATTACAGTTGGGGACGCATTCTTTGGCCCACCAAGTATGCCTGATGCCTTCACCCATGTTTCCAGGTGCTTGTCCCAAGTGTATTGCCTCATGAAATCAATGATTCCAAGAACTAATTCGTGTTTTTCTTCATCCACCCCCACCAATAATGAGTAGTCCATTACATCAACAGACTGCATCAGCACATGCACAAGACAAATTAAAATGGATGAAAAAGATTTATTTTACCTGAAATGATGAGCAACTTGCAAAACTAAATGATTCAGAAGTGATGTAACATCCACAACTGAGCACTACAAACCATCCCCTGCCATCCCACCCAAAAACATGAGCGAAGGAAGAGGGCCATGGATAATAACACCTATCCACACAATTCAAACACTTACCGCTAGAAAAGAAGTATCATTCCATACGGCTCTCTCCAGCAATCTCTTTGCCTTGTTTCCAACAAAAATAGGAGAAGTTGGCATCGCTTCAATCAAGTTCTGATCCAACAGAACTTTATTGCTCCCACTAGAATCAGGATTATATCTTGATCGGGAGGATCCTTTAAGATCATAAAGGCGGGTCACATTCCTCCCGAAAAGAAGGTTCTCCATGACCAGAACATCCATTTTTGATTCTTTCCCACCTTTCAGATTCTTTGCCGTAACCTTCCAAAATTAAGGCAAGAACAGATATATTAAATTCCAAGAAAAACACAACATAAAATTCCCATTATTCTGTCAATATGACAAATACAAAGGATCCTTCAGTTTCACCTTTTCATCCTAATTCTAGTAAATAGCTGACACCACTCTTTTAACAAGAAATAAATTGAGACTGCCACACCAAATTGACAGACCAATTCTAAAAGTCATTAATGTAGAAAGATTCAAAAGTGTATTTACAAGCAGCTCTCAATTAGGCCATCTATTTTCATGTGTTTTCATTTCCCCCAATCCCTCCTTTTCCAATTCCATAATTCCATTTTAAAGCTTCTTTGAGTGATCCAGGACTGATTAATAGATTAAGCTTAAATTGAATTCAACACAATCACCTAATCCGGAGATCACCCAGGAACTGTCACAATTTTGGGCAGTTAGTGGCAAACCTAGATGCACCCAATATGGCAAGGTCACAAAATTTGGATGTCATTTCACCTTTGTAATTCTAAGTAATCACAAAATTAGATTCTTTAACTTCCTCCCTTATTTTCCCTTTTTAGGTATAGACACAAATGGGTTTTTATTCACATGAAATGCAATTTGTTTGGCAATTACCCAAGTTCTTAGCCCTTTTCCCCCATCTAGTATTATGAAAGACAATGCTTAGGTGAGAATATAGATATAGCAAAGATAAACAGCATTTCCATCAATGGATAGGGTTAACAAGCTGAAAGGTTAAACCAAATGACTAGGATAATTTAACATGTTTTCCCTTTGAGGTTTTAAGACCAAGTACCTGATAGATCCCTAAAATCTTCGCCAGGCATGTTGGACTTCTTGAGCTAATTGATTCAGAGAGGTACTTGAAATATTCAGGAGCGAATTTTATAAATGACTCCAATTCTGTCTTTGTAACTTGTTTGATGATAAACCGATCATCTAAGGTTTTTGCAAAAAAGACATTGCTCTTGCCACCTTGAGCTCCCCACTTCTTACAACGACTGAGGGACCTTATAAAATCAAGCTCAGATGGACAACATCTATTCCTCAAAGCTTCAAACCGCTTTGCATAGTAACAAGTTACAGAATATTTCACTTTACCTTCGTCACCAAAGGAAACTCTGGCATGCAAAGTTTTTGTGTAAGAGAGTGGGTCTAGAGTTAGAGAGCTATGAGATCCGGACATAGTTAGATTACTCTCATCTGTATATCCAAGACTTCTATGAGAATCAAAGGTGACTTCATCAGCAGATTGGAAAGATTGAGAGGTTAGGGGATCAGATAGACTAGAGGAATAACTGGAATCCCCACCTTCCTTCATTTTATCGCCCTCATTGTTCAGTTGGTCCTCATACTCTGGTGATAGGAGTGCATATGCTATAATGCTTGTAGGCTCATCATCATATACTGGAATGACAATATCACGTGCACCCACAGGCAGGAGAAGCCTAGCCCCACCCTGGAGATCCAACTCCCTGAGGGATGAAACATAGACTGGACTGTATTCTCCCATTGTCTCAAGCTTTTCAGGGCTTGCATAGAAGGTCTTATTCAATGATCGGTAGAAATTTAATAAAGGCATTCTCAAGTAGGCTCCAGATTCTTCTGAATTATCAGAGCCCTTGGTAGACAAAGCAGGCGAAAGTGCATTGCTAACCTTATATCCATTTGGATCTTGCACTCGGCTGTACAAATCTAATCCTTCCATTGCCCTAGATGTGGTTGATAAATCTGCCACAGCTGAATCAGAAAGCACACTGGAGTCATCCTTTAATGGTCCAACACCTGGGTGATTCTTACCTGTCCATGCAGCATCAAGGGTATCAGACAAATTTGACATAATTGGAACCTGTCCCTCAGAAAGGGTCCTGCGGACATTTCCACTGCACTCTATGCTGTGTGGTTGATCACAAATGGGCATGGCAGCAGAAAGGTCAGTATGGTTATTCTTTCCATGATTAGGATCCTGACCCAAGTCTATTTCTTGATGGACTGAGTCTGACTGATCAGGATTGAGGCAAAATCCTCCCTGCTGATCAGGGATTTTAAGCAGCTTTGCCTCCATGGGAAGAGAATCACAAGTAGCAAAACCTTTTCCTGTCTTCTCATTCACATTCACGTTCATCTCAGTGAGCTGCTCGGTTTTGGCCAGTGGTTTTTCCTCTTGTCCTGTACTTGAGCAATTCAAACCATCCTGAATGCTGTTGTTATCTAAACTGGTTAAATGAATTACATGGTTCCACATGTAAGATTGGCAAAGCAGCTGCCTCCGCAGTCTATTTATCTCAAGAATGTCAATAACAGGCTGACCCTTTTTTACTTCCTTGTTCAATGCTCTTTGGAGTGAATCCTAAAACAATATTGGAAACAATTAGGACCATGGTAGTTAGACTAGGAGTTCTTGATTCATCAATGGACATGCCTACTATTTGAATGTTCAACAGAAAGGCAGGAGGCATATATAGCGTTGCTTGCCGGATACAGTATTTGGGTAATTAAGTGCTTAAAAAGTCCAGTATATGGAGAAAACCTACCTCAAATTCTGCTTTCTCATTTTGTAACATTGCTTCAAGTTCTCCTATCTGGCGCCTTGATTCAGGTAGTTTCGTGCCACTGTTAAGTGGTCCCAAACTAGATTTTTTCTCTGCAATTAGACTCAGAGCATTGAGCACTTCAGAAAATAGAAGCTCTGCCCCATTAACAACCTGTTATAATCAGATAATTAAATCACCCAAACATGGAGCAATATAAATAGAATACTTAAAAAAGAGAAATATTGATCACTGAACCTTATCTGTTTCTTTCTGTACCCACTCCTGGCTGTCAGAGTTGAAATCAAGCTTTAGGGGTGGAAGGTACACGGAGAGAACATCAATTGATGCATACCGAAAGCAAGCAACCATATTCCCAAACCTGCACAAATAAAGTCAGTAAGACACACATACAAACACACAGCGAGCATGCGTCACTAGTAGATTGAAAGAATGAAAAGGGTTTAATCACTCTTGTTTCTACAGCTTAGGAATGCATTTCAATGGGCAAACAAGTTCAGTATTTTTTTGAATGGATGCAAACATATTCAATAATCAGCTTAAGGATCGTATAACACTGGCTTAATGTGCATAACAATCCATTAAAAGAAATATTCTAGCCAATCCTGTCCAATAAAGTCTCAATCAAAATCTCATAGCTAATCTTCCACAAATCAATTGAAAGGTTAAGTTCCGAAACTTGTCATGATTGTGATGTTTTCAACATCAGGAAAGAAACTCTAGGTGACAATGAAGTTTTATTTCTTTAGCACAAGGCAAGTATATAAAGAGATTAAGAAAAATACCCATAAAAACGGAGACAATCCCTATGCAGAGAATGACCACAGCTAGCCACCCTGCTTGCTGCCGCATGGTTTGAAAAACTGAGCTCCAAAAATTTCCCAAAAGATAATCCCCATGCAGCATCGGACATCACTACTCTCCGAGTAGCTGGAGGAAAACCATTGGTCCGAGGACACCTCAGGCATCTGTGCC
Source organism: Mallotus japonicus (assembly GCA_949634005.1). Classification (NCBI taxonomy): domain Eukaryota; kingdom Viridiplantae; phylum Streptophyta; class Magnoliopsida; order Malpighiales; family Euphorbiaceae; genus Mallotus; species Mallotus japonicus. The sequence continues at coordinate 8,551 of CATIWK010437075.1, forward strand.
ACATCCAGATCTTCCCATCCTTTTCACCTGGTAGGAGTGTTTCTGATAGCTTCTTGACAGATATAGTGAGGGTGCCTTGTCGATGAGTATAACAATGAACATGCGCTTCTGATGGCATCTCACAAGATTGGCAAGTGTAACTCTAAGAAATAATCAAGTTTTGTCAATTTTTTAATGTAATGTAATTCTTCTAAATATTGAAATGTAAACAAATCTAAGATTAAACTACTTACTTGATCAAATAAATGGTCTCGCAAAAACCGACCCAAAGGTTTGTCAGAACTACCATAATATTTAATTCGAAAAAGATGAGATCTTTCACAAACAGTCCCATTCCACACACACCGGGAGGATAAGGAAACCAAAATACTCTGATGATCTGAAGGTGATGGAGGAAACTCTTCTTTTAAAGGCCCTGCCTCCTCAAAATTATTTTTATTATCTTCCTGTGCAGATCGTAACTCTGAAATGCATGTCTTATTAGGTACAATTTCGCTAAGATCATTTTGAGAATGATTTTCCATAACATCTTCCGAACACCCAAGGCCATTAACAGTAAGATGATCACCCATGGCATCCACCTTGCTGTTAACTGCAGTTATTTTTGATACCAAAGAACCTCCAGATTCCATTTTATTTTTCTGCTCAAAAGTACAGTAAGAATCTGAAACAACTTTCATTGTGGAAGGAATAGTAGACAGAAATGTACTTGAATTGATATGAGATGATGTGGATACTGTGGATTGAGAGATTGGACGAACAGCTAGTCGTTGACTTTCAACATGACCAATAAAAGAATTGATTGTTGAGTCAATATATGCAATAGGAACACTGTTGGTTCTTTGTGGTTCGCAACTAGTTTGCAGTCCCTGATGTTTTTCATTGACAGGAACAGTGAAACCAGGCACAGTTGATATAGATCTCTCAATGCTTGAGGGTTTATCTGGGAGTGCCACTGTTATTGGAGATTTAAGCGGGAGTTCTGGTAGAGATGCTCCTTCATCAGCAAGAAAAGATGTCTCCAGAGCCAAGTGATATGCTGCAAAAACTCCATACTGCACCACATGTTTTACTTTCTTCAACTCATCCCCATTGGCACCTCTAAGTAAAATCTGAAACACAAGGAACCAAAAGAGATAAATAAAACTCCGGCGCAGATTCAAAAATCAATAAAATGTTACATGAATGGCAAAGCTAAAAAGTTTGTATACACCCATGTTGTTAAGTTGACATATAACTTCAAAGATTATATCCAAAAGAAGATAAGGCATGAATTCACATATAACAAATTTTAGCATTGTCCATTTCTTCTAAAATGAAATTGAATATCTTATTATTACTACTAATCATCATTATTATATTTATTAAGTATCAAGGACTTACAGTGAAACCCAAAGGCTTTGGACAGCCTTCAAAATACATTAATGTCTTCACCAATTTTTTCCCACCCTGTCCAGCTGTACCAAGATCTTCCAAAAACCTTTCCACATGAAACATATCACAGTAGCCCAACTTTGGAGAAGAGAGATGATCAATTGAAGGAACTATTTGAGCACCTGTGCATCGTGCTATGCGCTCTAAAAGTGGTCTCTTGACATTGAGAACAAGCGAGATGTCTTTAGCTAGAAGGTACTCCTGTGCATATCGCGAAACTGATTTCTCTACTAAAAGAACATCAGGTTGGTGGGCATCTATCTTTGCCACTGCCATCTTTAGATGGTCCATTTCCTATAGAAGAAAGGAAACTCATTACAAAGAAAAGAAGAAAATGACAAAGATCAAGAAAATGAAAATAATTGCCCTTGAACATAGAGCAGCAATAATTGGCTACACAAAACATAATGGCTGGAGAAAGTAGGTTGTTTGTTAAGATTCACAACCTGCTGCAACAGAGTATCAAAACTTGACAAGTGGTTAGAAACTCGCTGGTACTCAAGAGCCCCTTCAAGGATCAGAAATCGAGGTTTCTCTATTTTGGATGTCATTCGGCGATGAGCCACGTTTTTCTTACAAACAACTCCTTTGACCACCATGCTAGAAAAGAAGCAATCCAAACCCAAGTGAGCAAGAGGAACTTAGAAAGAAAGCAACAAGAAAAGCAGATGAAATAGAATCCACTATGACAAGCAACTATGTGTTTTATCCTCAAAAGCAGTTGCAAAGATTCATGTAAATGCATCGTCTTATGACAAGACTTCAACTTGCTCTTTCTAAATTTATTGTTAAGAGATAAAGGATCTAATAGGAGCTAATTATAGTTGGCAGTCAAGAAATACTTGCAATTACCAGAACTTCAAAACAAATTTTTCATCGCAATCTCCTTATAGTTTCTCCTTGATTTTTGAACTTATCTAGCAGTTTTTTTCACTAATGTGGAACATAGGAAAAACCATTTAGTTGCAACTACTGGTTGTCCATACATGTTTAGTAGTGTCATCAATACTGTAGCACAAAATTTTTTGGTTTTTTTTACTAACTGTGAAGGAACCAATTATGCCACGACCATGGTTTTCCAAATTAATTCAACTTTAATACCCAAGCAACTCTGCGGGCATGTCATTGCCTCCCAAAGATTATCTATTTATGAAAATCCACACTAAGGAGTTTTCCTAAGAAAGTGAAATGAGACAACGTATTGTGCTGTGCATAGATAATAGAATGGCAACTACCTCTCACAGCGGCGCCCAGAAGCAAGGCATTTTACCTTCACATATCCACCAGGGTCCATTCCTCCACCTTTGCTCATATCTGGCTTTAGAAGCGTTGCAGCCTCCCATGACAGAGATGTAATGATTTCCAACCAGCTATCTCTATCATCTTCTTCACCCACAGGAATATTCTCAACCTGTAATAGTTGAGAGACAAGAGCCCTGAAATGTCCATCAACCACATTCTTTATGGCCTTCTTGTGCTCCTCAGTCAACCTATCTCTATTACGATATTCTCCACTTCCAAAACTGCTTGAGGTGCATAAACGTCCCCACTCTCCTGCTGCATCGTCCTCATCATCATCGAACAAACCAGATTCCCTCTCATCTTCTTCATCTTCTGGTTCTGGGGGAAGCCAAAGCAGTCCATTATTCTCAAAATCCACAGGTTCAGAATCCCTTTTTTCCCCAGGATACACGGGAGAAGTTGCCTCGCATTCATCATCCATATCATGCTCAATTTTTTTCCCAAGTTGTTGCCCTCCTTCCAAACCTGGAGAGGCAAAACTATGGTTTAACGGGGAGCTGCTTAAGCTTTTCGAATCAACATTTTCTCTATCAGGATGAGCTTTATGCAATCCTTCATCATTGCTCATTCCATCAAACTCAACTTGATGAAAGTACTCATTGACTTGAGGAAAATGCCTTGCCGCAGAATCAGACTGAAAAACTCCATACTCATCATCGTCATCATCACTCCTAATGCCAACAAAAAAACGACCATAAAAAATTTAACTGTTATATCAACAAAAACATCTTATGCATTTGTCACTTGTATTTGAGTTGTATTGTGCCGAGAATCGACTATATGCATGAATGTCCATAAGTTTGCTTAATGACAAAAATAATCAACTGTTATCCTCTAAAAAATGCGTAGTTTTAGTTTTTTGAAAAAGTACATGTCAGCTTTTGTGACCTACATGCGTTAACAAAAATGTAATTTCCTGCTATATTGCTTAGCATCACTGATGCATACACTAGATAATAACTGCACAAGGAGTGTCAGCAAAGATTATCAAACCTGTTCATGGAAAATGCATATTGGCTTGGAGATTGATAGCTCATGTCTACAACGTGGCCATTGCTCCTTCCCAGTGGGAGTTCTCTCTGTTTATCTGAATTCGAATCCATTTCAGATGTTTGATGTGGGCTGGGACCTGCACTTTGTTGAACTCGTTGATAAGGCCCAACTGGGTATGGCATTGAGCCAAGAGTGAAGGTACTACTGTTAGCAGACCTAGAGCTTGCCAAACTTGCAGCTGATGGTGAACTACTAAGATCCAGGCTAGGAACCTGGATTCCATTATCAAAAGTAGTTATCCCCTGCTGCCATTGTTTGAAACAATAATTACATACCCGAATCTTCTCCCACTCTTCCTGTGCAGTATCTAGATCACTAGATGGGACAGGAACAGAGTTGGATGTGCACTTGGCACAGAAAACACGGCCACAAAGTCGACAATGGTGCTTACGATTGATTATTGTGAACTGAGTATCACACTCATAGCATACCCTACAACTCTGATCAGGCATCCAAAAATCCCTTGACACGCTAGGTGGTTCAGACCGCCAAGGGATCCAAGATTTAAATAAGCCAACTAGCTCAGAGAACGTCTTGTCAGATGACTCCATCTACAAGCAATCCTCACAGCCCCGTTCATCATGCTATATTCATTTGCCACTCATACCAAAACTTATCCCAAAAATTTCAGCTCAAGCGCCAGTAAAGAAACAAAATCCTCAGAGACACTCCAATATAGAAAAAAACTTCAGATGATCACATCGAATCAGCAAAGGCAGCTCCTATTTTCCTATCTCAATATAAATACTAAATCTTTTCTACAACACTGTTGTTTCTTACAAACCTCAATCTACACTCTCAGCTTGTATGAGGAGGAAAGGGGAAAAAAAATAAATAAAAAGCTGATAAATGACTCTCAACCAGTTGAATATAGATAGCATCAAACTCAACCCAAGTCCCTAATTCTCAAAAGAAAGAAAAAAAAAACACTTAATTGGCAAAACCCAGAAGCTTAAAAAAAAAAAAAAAAAAACCTATACAAAAGAAAAAACCATCTCCATGAATCAATACACGCTTCTTTGAATAAACCAACTCATATTCACCTGTCCTCTGTAACTAAATTTCTATAAATACAACAACAACAACATCCAAAACAAATCTGAATATAGCTATATATCCTATCCAATCCTATCTCATATGAAAGAAAATACACAATTCTAATAAAAAGGGTACCTCTCAAAGAAATTCAAGAACCAGAACAACAGCAACATGACAATCAAATATCAAGCTACTTCAACAGTGCCACGTGGCCAATGAATCCGGGACACAAAAGGGTAGGTGGTGTATGAGATTGTGCAAAAGCCCGCCTACCCAGATAGCGATTCTTTAAAGAAACCAAGAAAAGCATATGATCCAATTCAATTCTTGATCACAGGGTCACCAATTCTTCATGTAGAAGAAGAACTCAAACAAGAACAAGAAGAAGATAATGTTGGTACAAAGAAAAATGATTTCTTTATAGAACCCATTATCAAATACCACCTGATATTGATAGATTAATTAATTTCTTGATCACATAATTCTCTTTTTCTGCTATAAATTAATCTTTTTCTTCAAAAAAAAAAAAGAGTCAGTCTTTTGTTTCTTTTTCTCTGTCCCAAATAATTATATTTTTCCCTTTATTATTAATTAGTTTCATTAACATAATAATAAAAATATAATTTCAAAAAAAAAATATTTCGAAAAAACATAATAATAAAAATATATTTCAAAAAACAATAATAATAAAAATATATTTCAAAAAAAACATAATAATAAAAATATAATTAAAAATTATTAAATTTGTTGCTAAAAATATACAATTAATATATTTTTACTATTATTATTATTTATTTATTTATTTGTTGTCTGGTTGGTCTCTTTTGCTTCTGGCATAGATAGAGACGTATTTGATAACGTGGAATCACGTCCACGGTACCATTTGTAGACTCGACTGCAAAAACCTAAAAAGAATTTCAGTTAAAAAAATTCCAAAAAAAATTGAAAAAATAAATAACCAAGTTAAATAACAATAAAAATAAATAAAACGAAGTCGTTTGATCGCTAAAAACAGCAAGACCCACAACGGGACTGTTGTTTTTTTTTTTAAGAACAACGGTATTCTTTTTGTTTTAGGTCCTAAGATACCTTTCTTTTTCCTTCAAAAAAAAGATTCCTTTCCTTTTTTGTGCATTTATTGTGAAAAAATAAAAATTTATATCTACTTAATTAATAAATAATATAATATATTTTTTAAAAATTATTATACTTAGACAATAATTTAACAACATACAAAATTATAATTATTTATTTTTTATTTAATACTTTCAGTATCTAAACTGTTTTAAAGTTCGAATCACATTGACATATAAGAGGGCAAAAACTCTTCCAATATTCGTTTTTTTATATATTAAACTCGAATCCAAAAACTTACTTAATTATGATAATTTATTTTAATTATTAGGAGTTTAAGTTTTTGAATATTGACCTAGAGACAACTGTATACTTTCATTGTCCAATCATTTTGGATATTTGGATTTTTCTATACATATATTTTTAAGAGATAAAACAAAATTCACAACGCGTATGCACTTAATGTTTGATGGCTATGCTAATTTTAAGGGCAAGGAAGGATGAAGGAGAACAAAACATTCTTTTTTTTGAATTACATTGATTACTGTTATGATTTATAAAGAGAGACATACGTACATATTTTGCTTGTGTTTCAAGATATTGTGTATTTTTTATCTAGTGGATTGACATAGATTATTTGCTCAAATTCAAACTGGATTAGATTTTGACAATAATATATTAGCTAATATGATTACCATTTTTTATATTTAAGAGATTTATTTTTTAAGTATCTTTCAATTTCGCTAACAGACAGTGTATAATTCAGGTTCAAATCTTATATTAGAAGATAATAAATATTAAAGAGTTTTATTTTTTATTGGTTCACTCGATTTGAATTTTGAATAATTATAACTCTTATGGCAACCGGATACTGAAAACATCAAATGTTAAAAAAAAAAAATAATTAACAATCAATTATTAGTAAGTTGTTCTCGTTTAAATCGTGTTTCAAACTGAACTTTAATTATGAGTGATTTAGATAAAGAGAAGTGTTAATAAATATAACAGTAATTGTAAGATGGATGCTAACTGGCAGCTAAGCTTGCCAGTTTGTCACAGTGAACACAATCTAATCCATACGCGGAGAACAAAACTAACAATACCCTCTAACAATGCTTTCTTGTGGGGAAAGCTTAGAGTTAAGATGCTACGATGCTTCCTTTATTTTATAAGAGCTTTAACAAATCCAGGATTTATAAGCTATATAGAAAGATAATTACTCCAATCATTTATTAATAAATAAAAGATTTAAATTCAAAAACACCCAAAAAAATAATAATTAGGATTAAAAATAGGTTTCATAGGAATCGTTTTAATTGAATTATATTACTAATTTTTAGATTATTATTATTTTTTTAACAATTGGGAGGTTAAAGAAATTGAATCTATAACCTCAATTTTACAACGTCCATCACTTGAGCCACTGGATTATAAAGGGAGAACACTATTATTTTATTTTTACACATATGTTATTTTTATTTTTATTTTTTTGAAAAATCAAGATAATGTAGTGATGAATGTTTGCACGATAAGTAGACTTTTCATTTATAAATATATTAAAAAAAAGTTTCTTGTAGGAATTGCTAATGATAGTAGGAACATTAGATTTTTTTTTTTTTATGGGACAAATCCATAGTCAACCATATCTGGAAATAACAATTTAAAATATAGAACATATCAATCTATATAAATAAAATATGAACTTGGTGAATATATAGTAGTAACATTAATTAATTTTTTTTAAATATTAGAGAAGTTATACGATTTAAGTATTGATATACTGCACCTCTATCTCATCGATTATTAATCAATATTATTAAAATAGGTTATTTTTTTCTCAAATAGAAAAGGGAAAAAAAATGATATGTACCTAGATTGATTTTTGCCCATATATAGCTTAGATTAAATTCAGGCATTCACATGTTATTTCTAGATGTATAAATTGAGATGGATTTTGGCCATTTAGATCTATAGATGATCCATGTGACTATATGACATTTTAATGGTCTTCCAAGAGTGTATAATCTGTTGAAAAAAAAAAATGGGAACTAGCTGGCAATTACTTGAAAAACTATATAAAAAAATAATACAAAATTTATAAATAGCAAATGGTGGAAATTATTATGATATCTTAGCAAAATAAAATATATTTTAAAAATATTCAGTATTAAATATATAAAATTTAATTTAATTTAATGATGATGAAAGCAAAATAAAAATAAAAGACAAATAAACAAAGGGTCTTTTTCTTCCTCCAAAAAATATAAAGGGAAATTAAACGGCAATTCAACCTAGGCAATTGGGCCGCAATATCAGAAAATTTAGAAAGAGTAAGGCCACATCAGAGGCTTGTATTTCATAAGTTATGGGCTGTCCAATTACATTTATATTCCTGATATATAAAAATGACTATATATATATTAGTATATTTTTGTAAAATTGTGATGATTTTATTAAAAAAAAAAATTGTATCCTCTTCCTATTCTAATCTATGTGCGTATTTTTTTTTTATCATATACGCACAAGACTTCAAACCCGAAATTTTGTAATATTCATAACATTAGTTTGACCATTCAAGTAAAGTTTCGTAAATTATGTGCGTATTATATGTTATATATATATATATATATATATAATAGACGAAGCAAAGCCGACTAAGACTATTTGCACTTATCTAAGCCACAAATTAAAAAAGAAAAAAAGGCCTAAAAGGGACAATATGTATATATATATAATAGCAAGTAGCTCCAATTGCTACAAATTAAACTAAAGTTTTTCAAACATTGGTTAATTAATTCAATATACTACTATAGTCAAGTAGCCACTTAATTATGATAGAGATAAAAATACATTAAATCTATAGCAAGCAGTAATAATTTTAAAGCCGCCATGAATGTGTTATAAAGAGAAACAAATATAAAACTAGATTTTGTTGATTAGTAAATACAATATGCTTTTTTCAAGTGATACACAGTTGTATATTTTTATATATGATAATATCATGTTGGTTGTTACTATTAATTAGTTCAATTTTTTCACCATTCGTTGAAGTTGATCTTTCACTTTATTATATTAATCGAGATATAGCAAGTTTTTCAAGTTTTTTTTATCCGTCGGTGTTACTCCAGCCACAAAAAATACAATTTTTTAATACAAGTCTTCTATTAAATTAAATTATAATGTAATTGCAAATGGTATCTTTATGAAAATATACGCATAATATATTCATTTGCATAGTCATTGGATACAACATTTATATGTTCTTAATTTCCTTCCACTCCAAGCCAAGTTATTTGAAGAGTAAACTAAACTACCAAACTTTACTGCCAACAATCATGAAATCATCTGACAGAGACTATAACCGTTTAAAATAACGTTTTAAATTCGAATCGTGATGTATATAGTCATGTTTATTGAAAAATCTCTGTCATTTTTATGATTATACTCAGATTATCAAATCAAATTAATCAAAATTAATTCAATATATTCTGAATACTATTAATTCAAATTAGAAAAAAAAAACTAACAAACTTTACTAGTATGATGAACGAATATCAAATTCGAAGAGATTTTATGATCAAAATCTCACTAATGTTATTGAAAAGGTTAAATTAAGGGATAATTCATAATAATTGCTAATTAGATAACTATACTATTAACTATTCAACAAACATTATCGATCATATCACAAGGGGAGGAGTTTGGGGGTGGGGTTCGATCTCTGATCTCCTCAACTGGATGTCCACACCTTTTACCACTTGAGCTACTTTTGGGAACCGACAATTAAATTTTTTTTAGTACTTGAGCAATAATTTATTTAAATCATGGATGAGTTTAGTAATGCATCATAGATTCTGATAAGGATTTTCTTTTTCAGGTCAGCCTATAACACATCAGAAAGGTGCTAAATGCATGCATAAATAAATCTCCAGTGCATGCGTAATCTGAGGTGCATTTACAGAGGATTTGTTGCAGATCATCGACCTGACGAAATCTCCAGTTTGCAACAGTTGTATGTGACATAGTCTTAAGTGATAAGGTTCCATTTATTTCATATAGGGATATTGTTTTTGTACAAAATAGTCTAGTAGCGATTTTTCAAAAAAAATTATTTTTATTTAATTAGCCTCTGTATTTGAGGGAAAAAAAAATATTTTTTAAATTTTTTGTATATTACGGATTGCAATATTTTGATCAGCTACACATATCACCGTGGTTCATAGAAACAACCAATAATATTAACATTTGTTGTCATATAAAACTGTTGCTGACTGCTAGCTTTTCATGATATATTTCTTTAATACTTCAAGAACCGGCCATTATATGCTACAAAACTGTTTGCCAAGTTGGTACTTTATTTTATTTTATTTTATTTTTTTTAGCTATGGCACTTTTTTAATTTTCAACACATTGGTGTTTAGAAAAAAATTAAAAAAATAACCGGGATAAAATTTTTCTGTAACATTTTTTTGGTTGACTGCGGCAGAAATCGAACCCTATACCTTATTATGTCTTTGAAAATGAGTTACTGTTTAACTACTTTCTCAGTAACACTTTTTATATTAATTGACATATGAACAATATCAACATAATAAACTTTTTTACTTTAAATTATTATTCCAAATAATATTTTTATGTCAATATATCACTAAAGGTCTAAAGCAAAATGAGTAATAAATATATAATATTTTATGGAGTTGTGGTGTATATGATGAAAACATTTACCGTTCTTATAATTCTGTTCGGATTGAATCAGATTAGTTAAAATATAGTGAGCTCAATATATCGATAATTTAGACCAAAATATCAAACTAAAACCTCTTTTATGTTTGAGTTGCATTACATTATAATGTACTAAAATACTAGTTTAGGCGGTGAAAGGGACCAAAAACAAAACATAAGCTAACTAGGGTTAGCTCACTTTTTTTTTTTTTTTTTTTTTTTTTGAGCGAGGTTAGCTCACTTAATATAGTTAATACATGTGTGGGAAATAAATTAAGTTTCATGGGTCCTAAACCTATACACTTTTCCTGAGAAATGAATTAAAATAGAGCATCTACAATTTTGGCAAATCGGTACAAGGCCTAACTTCACTGAAGTAAGCCTTTGCCTAATCCTAAGTTATGCTATACATTTATATTTAATAATAATATATATATCAAACTGTTTGATGTCTTATATTGCATATTTTAAATATTTTATGTTTAAACAATAAAAATATACTATAGATTTAATTATACAATAAAATACATTTAAAATAGACACAGTAAGATAATAGTGTAATGGTCACTTTTTTTTTAGTCCAAGGAAATTGTATTCCATTAGCAAATGAGAAAACAAATCCAGATCAACTAACCTTAATAATTTAAGGACAACTTACGAATATCAGAATAAAATAAGCTCCAATAATTCTATTGAGATAACTTCTTGAGTAATCACTTGTGCAGTCATGATGAAAACTCAACCTAAATAATGAGAGTTTTGTTCATAACTAATGGACATGGAGATCGAACAAAAAGTCAGACTAAAAAAACTAAATATAAGAAATAGAAATAAGAAAGTTCTTCATCATTCAAACCAGAGCACCCTTCTTGACTTCTTAGCTCCAAATAGTTTTCTTCTCCTTGGCTCCCTCCACTTGAATCTTGATAGTGCTTCAATTTTATGTTGGCTTGACTAACCATAGCACATCAAAAGAGGTAAAAACACTTCAAAACCTCACCAAGATAGAGGTACTAACAACACAAAAACATAGATCTATAATATCTAACTTATTTATGAACTAAATTTGAGAAAAAGAAGGTTAAATGAGGTCATTTTGGCTAAAAATGGCCAAAATCACCTCCCAAAACCACTAGCTAAAGAAATGAGGTTTTATGAGAGGAGGAAGAGAAAAGGAAGAAGAAAGAGATGTCACTTTTTTTTTTTTTTGATAACATCATAAAGAGTAGGTTCGAATCCTGTTGTAAAATTATCTCGTATTATTATTGTGCAGTCGACCGATACTTAAATTAAGAATTAATACGTTTGAATTAAATAAAAATTGTCTTATATTGTTTATAATACTTCTCATCTATTTAATTTGTAGAATTAATTTATACCTAATTTAAAAAGAATTACCTGATACTTAAATTGTTGGATTTCCCTACTAATAAAAAATAGATTGTAGGGGCAACTCTCTCCTTTTATCAACAACAACGGGAATAAAACCTTACACCTTAGGATGCTCTTGGAGAGAAGTTACCACTTGACTATTCTCTTATTAGCAAATTGCCTTATATTCTTTGTAATACTTCCCCTCTATTTTAAAATTTATAAAGGTGTTAGAAATGTTCAAAATTGCAAACAAAAACTTTCCTTTTAAACATTGAGACATGGCAAGGATACGTCCTCAAGCGCTTATTTCTTCTTCTTCTTCTTCAACTCCTCCTTCCTACTTCACATCTAGACAAGAAACTTTCACAATATGGATGAAATCTTTAGTACTTAGTGGCAAAGGTTGCACTGTCTTTGATTCAGACGGCCATGTCGTTTACCGTGTCGATAACTACAATAACAAGGGTAGTAATGAAGTTCATCTCATGGATTTCAAAGGCAAGGTCTTGTTCACCATACTAAGAAAGGTATAAAAAAAAACAAAACAAAACATATTCATTAACTTATGTATATAGCATGCATCATGCATTTAGTTCAAGAATATTTTTAATCACCATGCTTTTGCTAAAATTATTTGTATAGAAACTCAAGTTGTTGAGTTGTTGGGAGGGTTATCCTTGCACTGGTGCACAAATTGACAAGACAAAGCCAGGTTTTCAAGTAAGAAAAAACTTGAGGCTGTTAAGAGGAGGCTTGATATGTAGAGTGATTGTTGGGTTTGACAAGAATAAACCATCAACCCAATATAAGATAGAAAGCAGTTGGCAAGGGAAGTCAACCTGCAGGATAGTAGATAAGACTGGAGCACTCATTGCAGAGGTGAGCTATATACAATATTTTCTTGATCAATTAATGGTAGTACAAGTGATAGTTGAATTTAGTCTTCGGTTTATTACATTCCAACATTAATATCTAAAATATTGCTGTTGTCAATGTTAACAACAGGTGAAGAGAAAGCAATCAACAAGTGGAGTTGTGTTAGGAGAAGATGTACTGACAATGGTGGTGGAGCCATCTACGGATCATTCTCTAATCATGGGTTTGGTTGTTGTCTATAATCTCATCAACTCTAAAATTTGAAGTTCTTGAAGCGATACCTAAACTCCGAGTATTACATCAAACTGTAGATTCTGAATGTTAAATACTTACTTGACTAATAAAAATGTAATGCATCAGAATAGGTTGGAATTGCTCCTAATGAAAACTAGCTGTAGCTCTTTGGTTTATTTGCCAATCATACGTACATGTATGTAACCATATGTGAATTTGTAGGATGAGGTAATGTTTTCAATATTTAAATATGGTTTTTTATAGTTCAACTTTTGTTCTTCATTCATGTTATGTATATTGTATTGATTTTATTTTTAATGGCTTTGGTTGTTTGCTAGTTATTAAAAAAAAAAAAGAAAGAACAAAAGTTCAATTTTAGTACCTTTTTCTTTTAAATTAATTTGATCAATTTAAAAAATTATATCCCCTCTCAAATGTAGCTTTCATTAATAAGTTGAAAAATGGTACATCAACACCAATATTTATAATAATATGTTAAAGAATAATATATTTCCTTTCTTGTAAGTCATGACAAATAATAGATAGTGTATGTATGTTATTGAGATTAAGGAGATGTTAAAGTGCTAACAATATGTATTAAAAGTTTTAAATAAACCAAAAGTTGAGTCGTCGGATTATAAATTTTTTATTATGGTTTTAAAAAATTCACGTTCAATTTCAGACCATCGTAAAAATGAAATTTCTTTTATTTATTAAAATTAAAGAGTTTTAAACAACTTTTCTTTTTGAGTGTTTTAAATATTTCCTAAAATGAAAAAGGAAAAATTGACATATAAAAATGGAGGAGTTGAATTTTCTATTTACTCTCCAAGCTAAACATTAATCCATTGAAATTTAAATAGTCATTTAATAAATTGAGCAGGGGCAAAACTAGGACATTGAATCAGGGGCTAAAAGTTTTGATTACCAAACTAATTGAATGAATTTATTAGTAAAAATTTTTTATTTTTTTTGAAACAAAGTAAAAAATTTTCATCACTATCTATAAACTAGTATTATAATATATCACAATTTACAATTGTAAATAAAGTACTAAAGTACAAAAAATGGTTAATAAAAATATTGGTATATATTGATTAAAAAAAAAAAATTGGTATATACAAAAATTCATTAAAATATTCAATATGTTAATAATAACCATATAATGGTGATTGAGTCTTGTATATAGAAAAAAAATAGTCACTAAAGAAATAAAAAGAAATTTTTTTTTTACGTTAATTAGATATTGAGATGCATACCTTGTATCATATGTGAAATATATTTATTTTGAAGCACTTCATATAAAAATAGAGTTGAATTTAGCTAGAAAATTAAAGAATTTTTAACATATAGAAGAAGAAAGAAAAACAGAAAAAGAAGTCAGAAAGACAAAAACGTGAAAGAATGAAAGAAGAGCAAAGAGAAAAAAAAGCAGTAAGTTGTGAAAAGTTTAACTAAATAAAATAATATCTTTTGAGGTAACTTTTTTTTTAATTAATTTTTTTTGGCTTAACTAAATGAAATAAAGTTTTTTAGTTTTGTAAAGTTAAAATGAAAGGATTGCTATACAATTGAAGGGAGGCATATATATATATATATATATATATGAAAATTTTTCAAATTCTAGGGGGCGATGCCCCCTACCTTCTTTAGTAGTTCCGCCCTTAAAATTGAGGAACCACTTATATTCTTTATATTTTAATTATTAAAATTTTATAAATTTAACTCATTAAATTAAATTGATATATTACTAAATAGACCCGAATTTTTAAATGGGAAAAATATATCAATTTTCTCAAATTTCAAATATAATTTTAACTTTATATTGATTATAAATAATGAACAAGTTATCATTTGTATTCGATATATCAATAATTGTACAGAAGAAGGAGAAAAGCAAAATTGTCTAATTTCTTGGACCAATTTAGAGTTTTCCAAACGACACCGTTCTCACTGACCAAAGGGTAAAATTAGTTTCGACATTATGTTTAAGCGGCGCCGTATTCCTTTGGCGAATCAAAAAGCTAAAAAAACTATAATAACCTCAAGATTACACCCTAATCACCAACATTAGCACAAAACACTCGCCGGGAAAATAAAGAATCAGATTCTCCCCTAAAATTTTCCCGAGAAAGTGGCGCGCCCGTTAACACACGCACACACAAAACGCATCATTATCATCAGATGTGGTGGAGATCAGCTTCTTTCATTCTCGACAAGCAACAGAACGACGCCGCACAGGCCCTAACTCTTTCTTCTTCTCCACCTCCGTCCTCCATGGCCGATACTCTTCAAAACCCTAACGTTAAGAACAATAATAATAGTAATAACATTTCCGCTTACTATCAGACGCGCGCCGCCCACCATGGTGTCGTGACTAGCGACTGGCTGGCTCAGGCGCAAGCGGCCACAGGAAGCCAGCCCGATGATGTGTTGGCGCCGGGAAGTGATGTCAGAGTTGCGGGAAAACCGTTTAGTGTGATAGATGAGTTTAATAATTGGAGGAAACAACCGGATTTAGCGGAGGCTGTTGCTGCGATTAGAGCGCTTGCTGCTGTTATTAGGAATAGCGAAGCTACTACGATGATGGAACTTGAAATTGAACTTAAGAAGGCCTCTGATTCGCTTAAAGTTAGTTGCTTTTGTTGTTTTAATTCATTTGCTTATATGCTAATTATTATAATGATGACAAATTTTGGTGAACAATTCTGTTCTGCAACTTTCAATTAGGTTTTTTACTTTGTTTAATTGGAAGCTTAAACCCTAAAATTGTGTTATTTAAGATTGAGCAGAGTAATGTAGTTGAAAGGAAATGATTCATTTGTGTGTGTGTGTTGGTACAGTCTTGGGACACAACATCTATATCTTTGACAGCGGGATGTGATCTGTTTATGCGGTATGTAACTAGAACTTCAGCCTTGGAGTATGAGGATTTTAATTCAGCTAGATCTCGCTTGATTGAACGTGCTGAGAAGTTTGGAGAGATCTCTTATAAGGTATAATTTTTAGTTAATTATTATACTGGGGTAATTTGTTTTTTTGTTATTGGAATGTTTAGTGATTGTGTTAAAAGGAATATTTATTTATTTTGCATTGCAGGCTCGAAGAATTATAGCGATGCTTAGTCAGGATTTCATTTTTGATGGTTGTACTATTTTGGTCCATGGTTTTTCTAGAGTTGTGTTCGAAGTTCTGAAGACAGCTGCACAGAATAAGAAACTGTTTCGAGTTTTTTGTACAGGTTTTGTTTTAGAACCACATTACCCTATTGTCTGTGTTGAAGTATGTCTGAAGTGGATTATTCTTGCTCTCTAAAGTTAGCTCACCATTTTAACAATGCATTGCATGTAATTGTTTATGTAATTCTAGAATTAAGGGCAAAAGAACCAATAAAAAAAAAAGCTATGTTCTCTCTTATAAACGTACTCAGCTATGGAATTATGATCATTTGTTCCCATGATGTTTATCTCAAATGGTTTTTGTTGTTGCTAGTAACATCATTTTTTCTCATTAATGTTCTAGTTTGCTGAGAATACGTTCTTTCTAATTTCTTTTTAAATGGTCTTTCTATTATCGCTCTTAATTCTGGGGTCAATCAGCTGATTGCCCTTTTGTTATTTTTGCTTTTCTTTCTTTTCTCTTATAACTTTTACATGCTTCTAAAATTGCAGAAGGAAGGCCTGATAGGACAGGATTAAGGTTGTCCAATGAGCTGGCCAAACTTGATGTTCCTGTAAAACTTCTAATAGACTCTGCTGTGGCATATACTATGGATGAAGTAGACATGGTATTTGTTGGAGCAGATGGAGTTGTTGAAAGTGGAGGTATAATTAACATGATGGGAACATACCAGATTGCACTGGTGGCACACAGCATGAGCAAACCTGTGTATGTGGCTGCTGAAAGCTATAAGGTATACTGAATCTTGAATTTGATTATTTTGCTTAGTAACTGCAAGTTGCTGCAAGCGTATGAGATTTAGATAATTGATTTAATACTTTGCATAGGCTATTGGAATTGAGTTCATGAATAGTTACATATAGATTCTCTGCTTTGCAGTTTGCTCGCCTCTATCCTTTAGACCAGAAAGACTTGGCTCCTGCCTTACGCCCCATTGATTTTGGTGTGCCCATTCCTACAAAGGTGGAGGTTGAAACATCTGCAAGGGATTATACTCCCCCTCAGTACCTGACGTTACTCTTTACAGATCTTGGTGTGCTTACTCCATCTGTTGTTAGCGATGAATTGATTCAGCTATACCTGTAGTGATGCTTGAATGCAATTTTTTTGTCTGTTTATAGTCGCCATTATAGTTAGACATGATCGATCTATATGTATGCACTGTATTCTTTTGACAATTTTGAATCCAATGCATAAGCTTTTGTCCCATTTTTTGGGCTGTTTTTTTTTTTCTTAATTAACAGCAAGATGAATGGTAGCTCAGCTTTTATATATATAGATATATGAGAGGAGAGCCCTGCTAGATCAGCTTCGAGCCCCAATAAACTTGAGCCCAGTTTGGGAGGTTTCAAGACCTACACAATTTCAGCAGATTGAAAATAACAAAAAAACTAAATTTATACAGTTCAAGTCCAAACTGTTATCTAAAGAGAAGAAAAGCAAAATTTTATTGAGTTGATTATAGAAGGAGAAAATCAAACAAGCAGTCCTTAGATAGAACATGCATTGCATTTGCACAGCCATAGCCTATTTAGAGATATCTTGCGTAAAACAAGGTAGAGTCGTCGAATTGATTTAGAATTTTCTGTTTTTTGAAAGGAATTTTTCTCTTAACTCTGCAGCATCAATCTCACAAAAATGAGTCTCAGGGATCCAGTTGCCAGTCTTTGGATCTCTCATCCAAAACGTCTTCTCCTTCTCTGCAAAATCTTCTGCTTGCATCATGTCTTTTGCCTTTCTAATCACTGACAAAACTGCAGGCTGCTTGTTTAGATTTTCTGCTGCAACTGCGTACGTTCGTTTACTGCAATACAACATACACAAAAGTTTTCACCGTCATCATCAACAACTACCCAAAACAAGAAGAAAGAAACTACATTAAACAAATATATTTATAAAGAACCAACCTGAGAAGCAGCAAGTTGTTCGTGTGAACGTTGGCCATGTTTGAAAACGAAAGAGATATGTATATAGAGAAGTTAAATACTTTTAGGAAGGTTTTCTCCTTGAATGAGAGCCTTGGTTGTAGGGTTTTGTTTTATAGGGTTTTTGAGAGTCCTAGCTGCTCTTGGATTTGAATTGAGAACATCATAATATTTTGAAAATATCCCATTTTTTGATTCCTACGTAATTTTTAGTTTATTTATTTTCTTTTATGAAAAAAAAAAAAAATTAATAGAAACCTATTGAAGTCGAAATAACGTGGAGGTATCTATGAACAGCAGGTTCCTTTCTTTTCTAAGTATCTATGAACAGCCGCCAAATCCACTAAGTTGGAATATATATATATAAGCGATGGTAAGTGGTAACTTCTCTTTAAGGATATCCTGAGGTGTAGGGTTCGATTCCTATAGTCGTTGATTTGAAGGAGAGACTGCCTTCTGTTGTACAATCCATCAAAATTTAGGTCATATGATATCTTTATTTAAAAAAAAAAAATGCTAAACTTTTGGCAAATATTAGAATTTTACTTAAGAAAATAAAGCAATAAAAAAAATAAAATTATTCCACTTAAAAGAGAAAAGTTTGAACTTTAAATTTCTTTGCAAAAATCCGCTTTAATCACTTGATTTTGTCATATGGCCTTACATCAGCATATTTTTATATATGTGATTCATACATGTTGCTCAATTTCTTATAGTGATCATCGATTTGCTTCAAATGATCAACTGAATTAATGGAAAAAAAGAATAATGTTGCTAAAGAAAAATTAATCATATTCATATTCTCTAGATTGATTTCTTAATTTGCATGATTATATGCTTATCTTGATCAAGATCAGTAAAAGAAAGAAAAAGGCCTAATTAGAGATTACTAACTAGTAAAAAGACATGCATTATGACTACAGAAAATCATTAACTAAGTTGGTCCCTAAAGATTTCCTCAGGTTAAGATTCTGGATAGCAATAACATCAAGATTTGGGCCTTGCTAACCTTCCCTATATACATACATATTCTTGATGCAAATTGCAAAAAAGCTCAAATTATTCTCTCGATTGTCAATCCAACACAAAAACTTATGAGATGCAAAATTGGCATCTGATCTTATAATGTTGTCATCCACTATTTTTTGTTTCTTGTCATCTTATTTTTCCAATTTGACACTAAATATTTTAATTTTATCAATAAATGATGGGTATATGTTTCATAACACAAGGAATATAGTCACATGTTTTACTTTATCATATGATATAAGTTGGTGAAATGCTAAATTGTTATTGATGGATGAACAGGTTTATTGTTATTATTATTTAATTTGTGGGTGCAAGGAATTTTGATATGATTATAAAATTAATGACATTCTATATTCTAAATGAGAAATGTTTTATACATGTCACATACTGCATATGACTACCATTACAATCAGTATATTTTATCCCTCTATATTTATGAAAATAAAAAAACTGTAAAGATAAAAATGTAAAATTAAAAAAATTAATCATTTTTAATATATATTGTGACATGCGATATATATCACAACTCATTTTTTATTAATAAAGAGATTATATAACTTAAACGTTGATGAATTATATAATATAGGGACAACTCTGATAATTCTGACAACTCTTTCCTTTTAAATTAGTCAGTGGAATGACGGACCATCATGAGAGACCAAAATCACAAAAAGAGAGGTTCTTGCTGATACTAGCTAAGCATTTATACATTTCCAAGAACTTTTGCATGGTCTGACCTTTCAATTCGCCCGTATATCTTGAAGTTCAAGCAAAGCATTATTCGTATATATATAAAATCTTAATATCGACATCTACAAGGTTGTATTTGGTTTGGCTTTTTATTTATGCTACTCTTTGATTCTCTATAGGACCTTTAATTAACAATATCAACTCTGATCTTATATTGTTTTGGGTTACGTGTTTGGGGGAAAATAATAATAATAATAAATGAAATATTCCTATTTGAGAGGAATTGCTTATCAGGATTTAAAGAAAATAATTTTTTAATGAGATAATCTTTTTGGCACAAATTGTGCCATAAACATTTGGCACAAATCAATTAATATTAAGTATAATGACTAATATATCCTTTAATGGATTAGTTCCAAAAATGATTTTCATATTCTAAAATCTTAGATATAATTTTAGTAATATATTATATTCTTATTTACTAAAATCTTTTATATATTTGCCGAATTATATATTTATTTACATTATATTAAAAAAATACCATAAACAAAAATTTGCTTTTTTTTTTTTGAAAAGATAAACAAAAATTTGCTTTTAAAAAACTTTCTTAAAAACTCACTATTCTTCCTTGGGTGAGGATTTTTGCACTCCACCTATTTATAAATGCACTCCTCATTTGACTTTTTAATAATTTAAATGACATAATTATCCTTATTCTTAAATAGATTTTATTAGCTATTGCAACATTTAAATGTTTTATATTTAATTATCTTAATACATTGTTTATTGATTTTTTTTAAAATATATACTTAAAGTTTTATATTAAAAAAGATAAAAATAAAAATAAAAATAAAAATAAAAATAAAAATATTAATATTAATATATTTTTGCAAGTTATTAATTAAAAAAAAATATAGATTTTTTGTTAAAATTTTAAGCATGATGGATTTCATTGCTTAGTTATAAATTTTTATTAATTTTCGTACTTTTTAATTATTTGGATATATATTCTAAGATTTATTTTAATGCAATAGGTTAATATT
>CATIWK010437136.1:0-23152 GCA_949634005.1 Mallotus japonicus
TTCAACAAAAATTACTCGCAAATCGTTTATTGAAGTTCTCAAAACTAATTGGACACCGCGTTTGTTTGGTTTAGCCAGTCATATGATCCCACCTGAAAATGAATTCTCCTCCTGTCGTACTAATGATAAAAAAAAAAAAAATTGATGACATTAAAAGATTATATAATCAATTTTTAACTACTGTAAAGATAATTTTTTTTTTTAGTATACAAATACAGAAAAGGGGAGCACAAACGAGGGACGTGAGTCTTGAACCTGAGATCTATAAGTATCCGTGTTAAGGCTTGACCACTAAGTCAAGCATCCATGGACAATAATTTTTTTTCTTATTTTGTCCTGATTTAAATTTATCTATATTATTTTTACAATAATAAATAATAAATTTTAAATATATCTAAATAAAGTTAATATAATCCTATTTAACTATTTTTTTCTTATAATTAAGCTTATTAAATGCTTTTTTAATTCAAGTGAAATAGTAAAAAAAAGAAAATTAATTTGGAACGATGGATCAAATACATTTGCTAAATAAAAGAAAAAAGAAAATTCAAGAACCAACCAGAACCTAAATAAATAAAATAAAATAAAAAATAAAATAAAATAAATGACGTGCTCATTCTCGTGGGCAAAACAAAACGTATCCAAACTCCCCCGTACTTTTGAATCCAACGGCTCACATTTAAAGAACAAAGCTTAAACAAAAGCGCTCTCTTTCTGCAACTATTTATTCTCCATTAATTTTCCGATTCTACCCGCAAAAAAAAAAAAAAAAAAAAAAAAACTTTAGATTTTCATTGTTTGTTGCTGTTTGTGAGGATCTGAGCCGTTGATATCGTCGGAGTGATGGCCGGAAAAGGAGATGGACCAGCTATTGGAATCGATCTAGGGACGACGTACTCATGCGTTGGTGTTTGGCAGCATGATAGAGTTGAGATCATTGCTAATGATCAAGGGAATAGAACTACGCCTTCTTATGTTGCGTTTACTGATACTGAGCGTTTGATTGGTGATGCTGCTAAGAATCAGGTCGCAATGAACCCTGTCAACACCGTCTTTGGTAATTGCTCTCAATTTTATTCATTTTTTTTTCTTGGTTAAGCTTTGTGCCGGTTGCCTTTTGGGTTTTTTTAATTTCTGTAAGCAAAAAGATCTATGATACTAAAATTCTGCCATGAATATAAATTGCTAGATTTTTAGCTCAATTTTGCAATTCAGGAAAAAAGAAAAGACCCAAAACAGTGTTAGTCTAAATTTGGTGTTATTTGCTTTTGAATCAAGCTGGATTAAATACAGTCTATGAGCGGGTGGTTCAGACCAAAAAAAAATTGTGTTAAAGAGACCGGTTTGTAGTTTAAATTATGGGGATTTTGTTGTTGGCAAAAGGTTTGTTTTAGAATTTTGAATTTGAGCTAAAATCTGAACTAGTTTTAGATTTGAGATAGAACACGAGAGTTATTGAGACTTTTTTTTAAAAAATTTTTTTTGTGTGATGTGATTTACAGATGCAAAGCGATTGATTGGTAGGAGATATAGTGATACTTCTGTACAAAGTGACTTAAAGCTTTGGCCATTTAAGGTTATTCCTAGTCCTGGTGATAAGCCCATGATTGTGGTTACATATAAGGGTGAGGAGAAGCAATTTGCTGCTGAGGAGATCTCTTCTATGGTCCTTATTAAGATGCGTGAGATTGCTGAGGCTTACCTTGGATTAACAATTAAAAATGCAGTTGGCTTATTTTAACGACTCTCAGCGTCAGGCTACTAAAGATGCTGGGGTCATTGCTGGTCTTAATGTCATGCGAATTATTAATGAGCCGAGTGCTGCTGCTATTGCATATGGTCTTGATAAGAAGGCTGGAAGTACTGGTGAGAAGAATGTGTTGATCTTTGATTTGGGTGGTGGTACTTTTGATGTGTCGTTGCTTACTATTGTGGAGGGTATTTTAGATATGAAGGCCACGGCTGGTGACACTCACCTTGGTGGTGAGGACTTTGATAACAGACTGGTGAACCACTTTGTTCAAGAGTTCAATAGAAAGAACAAGAAGGATATTTCTGGAAATCCAAGAGCTCTTAAGCGGTTGAGGACTGCATGTGAAAGGGCAAAGAGAACTCTCTCGTCTACTGCTCAGACAACAATTGAGATTGATTCTTTGTACGAGGGTATTGATTTCTACACTACCATAACCCGTGCTAGATTTGAGGAGCTTAACATGGATCTCTTCATGAAGTGTATGGAGCCTGTTGAGAAGTGTTTGAGAGATGCTAAGATGGACAAGAGCAGTGTAGATGATGTTGTCCTTGTTGGTGGTTCTACTAGAATTCCTAAGGTTCAGCAGTTGTTGCAGGACTTCTTCAACGGTAAGAAGCTTTGCAAGAGCATAAATCCTGATGAGGCTGTTGAGTATGGGGCTGCTGTTCAGGCTGCAATCTTAAGTTGTGAGGGCAATGAGAAAGTGCAAGATTTGTTGCTCTTGGATGTTACCCCTCTGTCTCTTGGGCAGGAAACTGCAGGAGGTGTTATGACTGTTTTGATACCAAGGAACACCACCATTCCCACCAAGAAGGAGGAGGTGTACTCCACCTATTTCGACAATCAGCCTGGTGTCTTGATCCAGGTTTACAAGGGTGAGAGGAGAAGAACTAGGGACAACAACTTGCTTGGAAAATTTGAGTTGTCTGGCATTTCCCCTGCTCCAAGGGGTGTTCCTCAAATTACAGTGTGCTTTGATATTGATGCTAATGGTATCTTAAACGTGTCTGCTAAGGACAAGACCACCGGTCAGAAGAACACGATTACCATTACTAATGATAAAGGAAGGCTGTCTAAGGAAGAGATAGAGAAGATGGTACAGGGGGCTGAAAAGTACAAGGCTGAAGATGAGGAACATAAAAAAAAGATTGATGCAAAGAATGCTTTGGAAAATTATGCCTACAACATGAGGAACATTGTGAAAGAAGAGAAGGTCAGCTTCAAACTTTCCCCAGATGACAAGAAGAAGATTGAGGATGCCATCGAACAGGCTATTCAGTGGTTAGATGCCAATCAGCTCGCTGAGGCTGATGAGTTTGTTGATGAATTAATCAGCAAGCTACAAGTTCGAGACAAAAGAACTGCCATGAGATTTGAAGAACGGATTGAAGGTGCTTTTCATGTGAAGCATAATTCTAAATTATCAAGCTCCAAAGATGACAAAAGAATTTCTAGTGACAAGAACTATAAAGGCAAGCAAGTGGAGAGTGAAAGCAAAGTACATGGGAAAGGAAAATTCCCACCTTGCAGTCATTGTCAAAAAACCAACCATCATGAGAGCAGTTGTTGGAAGAAAGCTCAATGTCATTGCAAGAAGTTTGGGCATGTTATCAAGTATTGCAAACAAAAGAAACAAGGCCAACAACAACAAAATCAGCCTCAAATTGCAAGCAATGTTGAAGAGCAATTTCCAAATCAGCATACCACCAATTGGGTAGAAGAACAAGAAGAGAATTTATTTGTAGCAACTCAAATTTCCACTCAAAAAAATGAAGATTAAGTCTGGTTTGTTGATAGTGGCTGCACTAGTCATATGGCTAAGGATGAAGCTTCTTTTACATATTTGGATAAGAGCTTTAGAACCAAAGTGAAGCTAGGCAATGGAAATCAAGTTCAGGTTGAAGGAAAGGGTTCTGTCTCTGTTCAAACAAAGCAAGGTACGAAAATAATTTCAGTTGTTTTGTTTATACCATCTTTACAACAAAACTTGCTTAGTGTGCCTCAGTTGGGAGAAAAAGATTATTGTGTTGTGTTCGAGAATGATTCATGCACAATTTTTAATCAAAATGATGATGTGATAATTGAGGTTAAGATGGTTAACGAAAGTTTTGCATTAAGCTTTGATTCCTTAAGTTTAAATTCTGAGAAAGCCAAGGATGATGAAGTTGATGAATAGCAATAAAGTCAAGAGAAAGGATGAGTTTCAAAGTCATTTCTTTCAACAAATTCAATTTCTGGTTCAAAAGTTCAAGGTACAAGTGTTGTTGATACTTTAGACAAGTAAAATTCTTTGAGTTCTTAAGCACATGAGAGAAAAACAACTCAAGAAAAATGCTTATTTGTTTCTCAGAATTTTCAGACCACAAAGAACATAGTGAAGTTGAGAAAATGGCAGCAGAAAAGCCCAGAAGCTGCTCTAAAATCAGAGAAATATAAAAATATTCACCTCCAAAAGTTCATTTCTAAAGGAAAGCTACCGATGGCTTATGTAACTCAAGCCTTAACCTCTCAAAAGATGTTTTTAGACATGTCCATTTCCAATTTCAAGGAGGTCAAGTTCCATTTTCTCAGAGAAGCTGAAAGGGAACAAGAAATTTGTCTCACTTACTGCAGGTCAGAAGAATAAGTTGCAGATATCTTCACAAAAGCTTTACCCAAAGCACGTTTTGAGGAGTTGAGAACAAAGCTTAGAGCCTCAAAGCAAAGTCTCAAAGAGGAGTGCTGATAGGATTGAGACTTTGCCTAATACTTGGGCAAAATTATTTTGTTTATTTTTTGTTGTAATATACAGCAGAATGGCTGTAGGTATGGTCTTACTTTAGTAGTTAAAAAGTAGAGATCATCCTTGTTTTTAGGATTTCGCTACCTCACGAAGTATGAGACTATGAAGTAGGTGTTAGTTTGATGTTGAATCAGATTTTATTGTTATAATCTTAATGCTATATAAAGCAACCTTTTATTAATGAAAATTGTGTTAGTTCAACTTATTATTTGTTTTTCATAAGTCTAATGAGCATCAATCTCCTTAATTACACCCAAAATTATGGGTTCAAAGTCAGTTTATTAATAAAAATAATTAGAGAAAATTACACGGAGTACAGTATTTTGACCAAGATTTTTGTTTTATACGGTTCTACTTTTTTTTTTAACGCTTATGCCTCCGTGTTTTATACATATTTTTTCTTTTTCTTTTCAATTTTACAGTGTTTTTTCTTGTTATTATCATTATTATTATTATTATTATAAAATAACTATTTTATTTTTGCTATTATTCTGCTTTCATAAAAGTCAGGTAAGAAAATTAAGAGAGAGAATATAATATTATTTTTATATTTGATTGTTTTTTAGCTTTCTGTTTTATGAGATTGTTGTGTAATGGTTTTTTTTTTTTTTTGTTACTTCAACTTTATGTTTTATGAGGTTTTTGTTGAAAAAATCTTAAAGTGTGTTTGTTATATTTTTTGGTTCTTTCGATAGTTGTTTTGGTTGAAAAAATTGGTTATTTCAGCGATTGTTTTTGGTTGTTTTGGCAGTTGTTTTTGGTTTTTTTGTTACTTCATATTTAAATTTCATGAGGTTATTTTG
Organism: Mallotus japonicus; assembly: GCA_949634005.1. Lineage (NCBI taxonomy): Eukaryota > Viridiplantae > Streptophyta > Magnoliopsida > Malpighiales > Euphorbiaceae > Mallotus > Mallotus japonicus. Next base: position 5,339 of record CATIWK010437136.1, read on the forward strand.
TAGTGATTGTTTGGGTTGAAAAACTTTGCTGTTTTTGTTGAAAAAATTTGTTTTGGTTGAAAAAATTCTAATGTCTTGTTTGTTATATTTTTTGGTTGTTTTGGTTATTTCGGTGGTTGCTTTGATTGAAAAAACTTGTTATTTCAGTGATTTTTTTTGTTATTTTGGCGGTTGTTTTTGGTTGTTTTGTTGTTTCAAGTTTAGTTTTATAAGATTTTTTTAAAGTAGTTATTTTGATCGCTTAGACTGTTGTTTTGGTTGAAAAAATTGGTTGTTTTGGTAAAAAAAAATTAGCTATTTTGGTTGTTTTAAAACAATTTCTAAGGTTAATCAGTTTTATAACAATCCTATTTTTTGACATTTTGTATAAATTGCATATTTGAATTGAATACACAACAAACTTGTCATAAAAATTAATTGTACATCAATTTTAATTTTTTACTATTATTATGAATTAATTTATATTTTTTATTTTTAAATTGTATCGCTATAGTAAATATACTGTGGACACCCTCGATTTGATCGGCTCGCAACGAAAGGCTAGTGATGAGATAGCACGAATCTTGAATGAAAGAGGCCTGAATCTTCTTTAGGGTGGACCTGAAAGCCTAAAAACACTAAGCTCGAGCCCAAAAGACCAACTTAAGCCCAAAAGCCCACTTTGGCCCAAATATGCAAATGCCTCTCAGGGCCAAAGAGGCGATCGCCTCTATGGCAACTATGAGCGTGAATGTTTGATTTTTGGGGCAAAAAGGTGTGCACATGATGAGGAATGGAAATGGGATGTCTTGTCAAGGCATAGGGAGGAGACTAAAAAGGTGGGGTGAGCTGGTTTTTGAAGGAGGAGGACGTTTTTTTTTTGAAAAAAAAAACAAAAGAAAAAAAAGGAGAGAAAAAAGAAGTTTTAGGTGGAAAGATCCATTTTCAAAGAAGAAAAAGGACTCTTGCATTCAAACAAGGATGGGAAATCAACAATTAGTCTCTGAGGGCTGAATTAGGAGCTTCAAACTTCTCCTAAGCAGTAAGGGTCTCCATTTTTAAGCTTTGAGTTCTTGTTTTGCATAAGTCCTTTTCTTTGTTTCTTGTTTGTTTCTTTGATTTGTTGACTATTTTAGGCTATGTTTATGGCATGATCCTTTAAATTACTAGATATAGTCGTAAGTTTCTATTTATTAGCATGTAATTTTATTTTTCCTTAAGATTTAAGGAATTTGTATTTACTGCTGTATCTGTTAATCAGTCAACGCCTCTTCAAAGAGGCGTCGTCCCTTTGGGTTGAGGGGACATCATGTCGCCTCTATGCTTAGAGACGATGCCTCATTGAAAAGGTGCCGTCACACATCAGAGCTGTGCATGAGATCTAGTTTCGATTCCTTACATTTATTGTACATGATTTGTGTTTCTTCGTATATCCCTATGTTTTGTACCCCAACCTTTCGCGTGATTATCATGACTCTTTGTTCGGTTAAGTATTTCCTTACTTAATTTTTGTTATTTTTGTATCAAATTATATTTTATTTCCTATAATTAACATGTTGGCTTCCTTTTGTAGGCTATTTGTGGGAGAGTAACATTTTTATTTATTGCAGGAATTTTAGGATGATTCTTAATCATCTAAATGTTAATCTCCTAACTAGCTCATGTTTATTTACTTTTGCTCTGTTTTTTTTGTTATTTATTTGTGTAACGGGTTGTAATACTTAATCTCTTCCCCCATTTTTTTTGAATATATGTTTGTAAATCATTATTTGTGATGGATGTTGGGCCTATAAGCATATAACTAGACTAATATACAAACTTGGACTTAATTGAAAAATCTAACAATCGATTGGAAATAATTACAATTAGCATGTCAATAAGGAAATAACTTAATAATTAAAGGTAATAAAATACAAAACACAAACGGAGGCCAACCACAAGGTTGGGTGGGCATTCCAAAAGCCCATACCCAGTTTCCGAACCCTTTCTCTGAGGACGGCTATTGGGAACCCCCGTGGAATCTAGTTGCTGTACAGTGTATCCCGAGTTTCATTCGGGTGGCGACTCCATCTCCAACTTAGGCTTTAAGCCTATTTTGTATTTCCTAGTGGGTGTTGAGTCTGCACAGTGCCATGGTCGCCAAACACTTGGGCGCGCACTAAACCTCATCGCCTACAGTGGATACTCCACTGGGGAATAGAGAAACTAATTCCAGTGTTTTGTATTTCATGATTTTTTATTATTTTCTTATTTCCTTTGCATTTCCTGCATTCACTACACTTTTTCCACACAACGAGCACTCTGTCCCGAATAACCCGATAATGGTCTTTGCTTTGCTGCCTGTGTTTCACTCAAACTTGGTGGTGGAGTATTTGATTATTGTCACTCATAGCACGTACTTATCCCACGTCACATGGACCCTTGAGTGGGGAGATGTAATGGAGGTATATAGCTGTAGGAGCCAAAGCTTATTACCCAAGACTCAGCTCATGTAATGACTTAGTAATTTTCCCAGGATTTTTCCCAAATGCATGTGCTTTATGCCATATAGTGATCCCAGAAATAAAATCCAAGCCCATTGTAAATGGACTATGTAAAATTGGGCCTCTAATGCCTACTATGACCCGTTAAGGTGGGCTTTGGTTTATTCAAAGGAATTACTACTTATTTGTTCCGTCTTGAGAGTTATCTTGCATACGTCGGTTTTATTATCCCCCATTGATAATTAAAACCCAGATAAAAAAAATCCTAGAATAAGAAATTCGTTGAACACGCGTGTGGGAGAAATAAGGGTGGAGATTATCGTTTGAGAGCTTTGTGTTTGTTTCTTTGTTATATGTAAATAGAGTGTGTGTCTTTCTTTCTTTAAGTAATAAGGTGAGTCTAGATTTCATGCATACACGTCATGCATAATTCTAACCTGTGGTGGTTGTAGATATAAATTCACGCCAGTCTTCTATCTGGACACGGTCTGACACTAGTTGCCTAGTTAGAAAACAATAGGTTTTGATCCTAATGCCTTCAAGGAATAGTTGAAAGCGAAAATAGCTGAGCAAAACCTTACAATTATACGAGAAATGATGGCAAAAGTGATGGGCCAGCTAGACAGAAGCAACCGACACAACACCCACCACCATTTTATCTTGATACCGAAAGCTTTGCAAGGCAACAAATAGAGGATGATCAGGAAACCTTGTTGGCAGAACTTGTAATCCGGCAGAATGTGGACACTTTAGAGAATATGGAAAGACTAATTGGGCTAAGAACATGACCAAGACCATGGCTTAAATCCAAATGATGATGAAGGAAAAAAGGAATTGATGCTTCAATGGACTATACCGACCTCGACTTGGATGAGGATGATGATCCTCTTTCCCGGAAGTTCAAATTTCCTGATATGAAGAAGTATGTTGGAACTGATGATCCATACTTGCACTTGAAACAGTATGTGACCTACATGAAATTAACAAAATTGACTAAGGCTCAGATAGTCAAGTAATTTCCTATGTCATTGGAGGGTGCCCTGATCCACTAGTACTATGCCTTAAAATCACATGTGTAGAATGACTAGAAGGAACTGTGTGCTGCATTTGTAAAATAATATGGTCTGAATGCTCAGATGGAGGTGTCTCTGAGGGATATGTAGAACACTAGACAAAAGTTTAATGAGTCCTTCACTGACTATTTGATTAGATAGAAGGGGAAGTTAGCACAGATAAGGCATAGGCCTGCTGAATCTGATCAATTGATAATAGCAATGGAAGGTTGTGTTCCATTACTTTCCAAGAAGTTGAGGGACCTTGGGATTCGAAATTTTGAGGAGTTATACAGATTTGGGGTTTAGAAAGAGTCTGATTTGGCCCAAGAGAAGAAATTCTTCAGCGGAAGGTTCGGGGGCAAAGAGGCAAGTGGGTCAAGCAGTAGTGTGCAGATCAATGCTGTCAGGCAACCTCGAAGATTCTCTAACCTGGGTAGGCCTCTCTCGAAGGTCTTAGCGAAACTGATGGAGAAGAATCTCTTATAACCCTTACCCTCAAGACAACTTGTACCAAATGTCAACCCAAATCTCTACTGTAAGTTTTACCAAACCATTGGGCATGACACTGATAATTGCACTCGATTAAAGTTTGAGATCCAAGACCTAATTAATTTAGGCAAAATCACTGGCCTAAAATCCAGAAAACCAAAGACCTAAAATAACCCCTTACCCAACTATTGAAATGTTCCACTACCAAATGCACCTATCCTCATGATTAATACTGGTTTAATAGAAGAACAAGTCCTGAACTCTTTTGTTGATACCACACCCACCTCACCAAAACCTGACCTTGAACCACAAAGCCCATAACCCATTGAACTGTTAGTTAATGTGTTGGATATCTGGAATTCTGATGAAGAGGGAGGTCAGATTGACATGTGGGACAGTGATGAAGATAGAAAGACCCGTTCAGTTAGAAGGGTTGTTGAAAAGGGGAAGGGGAAGGATAAGGTCAAACCAGAATCTGAAGTTGAGACTGAGATTGAGGATGAGAAGACAGAGAAAGAGGAATCAAAAGAAGTGACGAAGAAAGAAGAGAAATATGTAGCTAGTGTTTGGGAATTTCTCATGAATTCCAAAACCCATCGGGAAGCACTAGTCCAAGCTTTAGATCAGAAAAAGATTCATAAAGCTTACACTCCTGAGCAGATGGTGAATTCACTGATGGAAATCCCTGAGGGGGCTATTTTCTTTTCTGATAATGACTTGCCATTAGAAGGAAGAGAGAACTACAAGGCCTTATTCATCAAGGCTGAGGTAAAAGGCAAGCTAACTTATTGTGTAATGGTGGAAAACAGCTCTACTATTAACATATGCCCTTTAAAGATTTTGCGTAAGCTTGGGCTTGCTATAGCTAACCTGAAACCCTCTGACGTGATCAAAAAAGCATATAACGATATGAGGCGGCCTGTCGAGCAAACTTTGAAGCCTGGGTGGATTTGCATGTGATTGATATCCCAGTAACTTTTACTATTTTGCTGGGAAGGCCTTGGTTTCATCCTTTGGGAGGTGTGCCATCAATCGTACACTAAAAGATCAAATTTCCATACAAAGGAAAAATGGTTACTATTTCTACAGAAACTGAAGCTGTTGTCGCTGCCTTGAATTTGACTCCCAAGGAAATTCCTATCAGTCCAAGCATTAAGGTCTGTGTGCTTTACGAGGATGAGTTGAATGAGAAAATCGTGAGTATAATGCGTAGTATGAACTTTATGCCTAGTATGGGACTAGGGAAGAATCAGCAAGGCCCACCAGAATTCATTGATCCGAAGGTACCGATCTTGAAGTACGGAGTGGGATACAAAGAAGCTGGGAGCTCGAATGCTGAAGCTAAGAAATGTACACTGTGGCAAAAGTTTGTGGAGGAAGGCACTGATATCCATACAAAGGAACTCCTGAACCTTTGATACTGGCAGGGAAGTACTGGTGCTGGCTCCAGAATTAGAAGAGGACACTACTGCTACAGAGTTGAAGGATACTACTGATCAGGAAGAGGAGCTAGACTTCGAGACCTATGTTCTGAACTCTATCATGGATGCCTTTTATGATGATCTTGATATTTCTTTTGCAAACTTGTTTGAAACTGATGATATTTTCTTTTCTAAAGTTGATACAATGAAATCTGACTTTGCTTACTTGTGTGATGTGTTTCCTAATGGTTATTCTGTTTATGATGATCATTTCATGTATATGTTTGACATTAATTATGTGCAAACTGAATCATTTAATCTAGATAGAAATGATAACCCTAAAATATATTGATTGTTTCTGATTTAACTCCTGATGAGAGAGAAAAATGAAAAAAACTTTAAAAAGAAGACATAAAGTATTTTCTTAGGGCTATAAGGATATGCCTGGGATCTACAAGGAGATTGCAGAACATAAAATCCCTATATATTCTCATGTTACACTAATAAAGCAAAAGAAGAGAAGATTGAGACCAGAATGGGCTCTCTTGGTCAAAGAGGAGGTTGAGAAGCAGCTGAAAGTGAAATTCTTGGAGGTAGTGGAGGACACCCAATGGTTGGCTAACATTATTCTGATACCTAAAAAAGGATGGAAGAGTCAAGATGTGCGTGGATTATAGGGATTTGAACAAGGCTTTCCCGAAGGATGATTTTCCTTTACCGTATATTGACACTCTGGTTGATAGTACAACATCTGGCGTAATGTATTCCTTCATGGATGGCTTCTCAGGATATAATTAGATAATGATGACAGTGATTGATAAGCTGAATACGTCCTTTACCACTGAATGGGGGATTTATTGTTATGTGGTAATGCCTTTTGGATTAAAGAATGCTGGAGCTATTTATTAGAGAATGACTACAGCTCTATTATACGACATGATCCATAAGGAGATAGAGGTATATATGGATGATATGATGGTGAAGTCGTTAACTAGGGAAGGACATTTTGAAGCTTTAGACAAGTTTCTGGCAAGGGCTGAAAGATATAATCTCAGGTTAAACCCAAAGAAGTGTGTGTTTGGGGTCACTTTTGGGAAGTTATTGGGACAAATTGTCAGCTAGAAGGGAATAGAGGTGGATCTAGATAAGGTTAAAGTAATCAGAGAGATGCCTGCATCGAAAAAATGAGAAAGAAGTTAGAGGGTTCATCGGGCGATTGCAGTACATCAGTAGATTCATAACCAAGCTAACTACCATTTGCGAGCCAATCTTTAAACTCTTGAGAAAGAATCAGCCCATAATTTAGGATGACAGGTGCCAGCAGGGTTTTGAAACTATTAAGAATTATTTGATGAATCCCCCAATCTTACAGCCACCAAGGCCGGGTAAACCTTTAATTCTTTATATGGCAATTGAAAAGGATCCAATAGGCGTAATGCTAGCTCAGGAAGGTGAAGGAAAAGTTGAGCACGTGGTGTATTATCTGAGCAACAAACTTTTGCAATATGAAGCCAATTATAATTTGGTGGAGAAAACATGTATGGCTGTGATTTGGGCAATAAAGAAGGTCCAACACTATTTCCAATCTTACAGGGTACAGGCAGTCTCTAAGCATGACCCTCTCAGGTATCTCCAACAGACCCCGTCACTTACTGAAAAATTAGCCAGGTGGCTAGTTTGGTCACTGAGTTTGATATAGATTATGTGGCAAAGAAAGTAATAAAAGGGAGAGTTGTAGCGGATTTCTTGGCCCAGAGCCCAGTGGATGATGAACAGGAATGGGAGTTAGAATTTTCAGATGAGTACCTGGGGGCAATAGAGGTTCAAGGGTGGACAATGTATTTTGATAGAGTGGTCAATAACAAACGGGCAAGCATTGGTGTAATTCTGATCACGCCAGAAGGAGAGATGATCCTGATGAAAAAAGGTTGGAATTTGAAGCGACCAATAATCAAGCTAAGTATAAAGCCTGTATTTTTGGGTTGGAAGCACTCCAAAATGTGGGGGCAGAAGAGGTCACGGTATATGGAGACTTTATGATGGTGATAAAATAACTCTCTAATAAATGGGAAGTAAGAGAAAATAAGCTGAGATTGTACTGGGATTACTCGAATACTGTTTTGCTATCTTTTACTCAATTTAGGTTTATACACTTACCATGAGACGAGAATCAGATGTAGATGCCCTGGCCACTCTAGCCTTGATATGGGAAAGTGGAAACCAGGTGAAAATTAAACCCCTTGTTCTTGTGAAATCTCGAACCAACCCTTGTTATGAAGAAATAAGAGTGATGCCACGGTAGAAAAGCCCTGGTTTCATGATTTTACAGCTATATTTGGAAACGAGACAATTTCCTGAAGGTGCTGATAAGAGGGAAAGAATGTCTCTGAGGATGTTATCCTGACAGTTCATCAGCCATAATGGGATGTTGTACAACAACCATAATGGGATGTTGTACAAAAGAATGTTGACTGGAGTACATTTAAGATGTGTCGATAAGGGTGAGGCCTAAGAGATCATGGAAGTGATTCACGAAGGAGGTATATGGGCCGCATATAAATGGAACAATTCTTGTTAAGAAGATAACTCGTCAAGGGTACTTCTAGTTGACTATGCAAGCAAATTGTGTAAAGTTCGTAAAGAAATGCCATAATTGTCAAATATACGGAGATGTGAGTCATCTGCCTTTTATGGAACTTTAAGGGTTGAATTCTCCATGGCCATTCACAGTTTGGAGAATTGATATCATTAGAGAAATAAGACCGAAAGCATCTAATGGTCATCGTTATATTGTGGTGGCAATTGACTACTTTTTCAAATGGGTTGAAGTGAAATCATTCACGACTTTCGTGGTGAAACAGATGGCTAGATTTATAGAAAAGAACATAATCTGAAAATACGGGTTGTCGCATCATATTAGCACTGATAATGGTGTTCAGTTCAGAGCACAAACAACCACTTTGTTGAAAAAATATAAAATCGAACATCATAAATCATCTCCATACAGACATCAGGTAAATGGAGAAGTAGAGGTAGCAAATAAGAATATAAAGAGAATTTTGGCCAAAATACTAGAAAGTTATAAAGACTGGGCAAGCTATCTACAGTTTGCATTGTGGGGATATAGAACTACCACCAGAACATCGACTGGAGCTACTCTATATTCATTAGTATATGGGTGTGAGAAGGCTGTATTACTAGTGGAGCTCGAGATTCAGTCATTGAGGGTTCTCTTGGAATCCAAAATCCTTTAGTATCAGTAGGTGGAGGGCCGATTGGCATAACTGATGTTGTTAGATGAGAGAAGAATGAAAGCCATGTATCGCTCCTAGCTATATAAAAAAAGGATAGCCCGGGCCTATAATAAAAAGATTAAACTAGGCAAGATCAAAAAAGGTGACTTGATGTTAAAGCTCACTAGGCCAATTATGACCGATCCGTAGGGAAAGTTCAAGCTGAACTGAGAGGGTTTCTATATAGCGAGAAAGTTGTTTTCCAAGGGCACTATTATTTTGTCTGATTTGGAAGTGAATGAGTTCAGAGAGCCTATCAACCTCGATAAGCTCAAGAAGTACTTTTTGTGAAGTCTCGCTAGGGGGAAAACCTCGAAAGAGGTTGTCAAGGCAAAAATTAAAGACAAAAAAAGGAAAAATAATAAAAAATTTCACTGGGTTGAAAACCTCGAAAGAGGTAGTCCAGGAAAAAATTAAGAACATGTAAAAGGAGAGAGAGAGGAAAAATAGTTAATTGGAAAACTTACAAGTGCAAGCCAATTAACGATAGGAGATATGTTAGAAACAAAATGTATAGTCACGTTGTGCTTAAATTAAATGGAATGGATTGCCTTAATTATTATTGAACATTGCATCAAATGCTTATTACAAACTGTGTAACCAAAAGGAAATCGTATCCAACAAAAAGAGTAAATGGAGATTAAGTTTCATAAATTAATTTTGCTTTCTTTTCTTCTATTGAACACCTTGAGCACTTGATGTCTGCAATTCTCTTGTCTTTTTATTTTTCATGAACTCATCTTTCTTTGTCTACTGTAACTAGATCCATGCCTTTATATTGATCATCAGTGGATTGATCTCTGTCCTAGTTAATGTGCCTTTAAATAATTATGCTAGGCCAGGTTATAACCAAGTTGTCCAGAAAGTTCTAAGAGAGTGGCCCTGGTTCAAACTCATGCATCGACCCTACAATCAGCTGTTTCTGTCCATTCTGTCGACAAAGACGGGCATGATTATAGAAGGTGGCACAATGAAGGCCGACTATAGGGACATAGTAGGTGTAGGACCGAATGATCACATGCTACAATCTCTACCATGGACACATCCATTGGATCAAAGTGTCGGGAAATGTAGATAACCAGCTATGGACATCTTTTGGTATTGGTTGCAATCTTCTAGTATGATAATGCTTGGCCTTGTAATGTGTGATGTCTCTAGGAGGCTTAAGCAACCTCAATTTTTCATGAAACCATGCCTAAAAGTGGTGAATGAGTAAGAATGATAGAAAAGCATAAAATAAAAGAAAAGAGGAGGAAAAGCTAACCTCCAACAGTAAGGGACTCCTAGAGAATTGCTTGGTTTCTGAGAAATTATCCAGTCCAATGATGGTTTCTACTAAGATAAGGGGGAAGGGGTTGAGTCCTTCTTCTACTTGATCTAAAATGTGGAGAACTTTTAAATTGCAGTTGCCAGAAGGAGAAACAAGCAAGAACTGTGCATACAAATAGAGAGCGATCATCCGAGGCCAGTAAACCTCTTTACTATCCACAGCCATAACAACTTCATGGAGAGATCCTATCAAAACTTCAGTACTAAAGTTATGGCGAAGGGAAGACTGAGGGGAAAGATTAAATAGCCTTTCCATTTGATATTGAATAGAGTGTAAATCTAGAGTTCCAACCTGGGGGATTGCAATCTAACAAGCAGAATCCATTTGACAACCCAAGATAGCTTCGAATTCCTTTGGCAGGAGGCATATTTCTAGTGTGTTAAACCGGAAGACATGCTTCTGAGGATCCCAGAATTGAGTGACGACATGGAGGAAAGGAAAATTGATCTTCTTAGCATGCACGGATCTGAAAACTGATAAGTGAAAAGGCTCCAGTCTTACCCATGATCCACCATTTAAGCTTTTTAGGATCGGTTGTAGTTGTTTGAAGCTTCTTTTAGTCATGTTATGAGGTTTTGATATTGTTCAAAAAGAGGAATTGAGGAGTTATGGCGTAGAAGTATGGGGTTTTAAAAGGGGGGGTTAGGGATTTAACAGATGCAGAATTGAGTTGCAAAGGCGATCGCCTTAACGATGAGGCGATGCCTCTACCGATGGAGGCATTCTAATATCACCTCTTCACAAAGAGGTGACGCCTCTATAATGAGGCCATGCATCTCCAACAGATGGGGGCATAAGACTTATACTGTTATAATCAGAATAACTGCTTTGAAAATGCAAAATTCAGTTATCGGGGAAGAGAATTTCTATAATTAAAATTTCCTGATTAATTCAAAATTCAGTTAAAATGGATTTAAACATTGCAACATTCAGTCAGAATAAAACATAAAAATTCCAAAATAAGAAATAAAGCAAAAAGAAGTAAATTAACTATATCAGAGTGATAAAGAGTAATCCTAATCTAGGAGGCAACTGAACCACTGACTTTTGCATTCTCTCACTCCTCATCATCTCCGCTACCATCTCTATCATCGCCAGCATCACCAGTGTGCTCCTCCTCTCTGTTATCACCTTCCTCATCCTCAGCATCCTCAGCATGCTCCTCACCTCCATCATTGTACTCGTCATCTTCCTCGTCGTCATCAACCTGGAGAGCAGCGACTTGATGCTCGAGTGCGGTGTTCCTAGCCTGATTAACGTCATCTCGGTCCTATTCAAGCACAACAAAAGGTAAGAAATTATGGAAGCATGCATATATATAGATTTAAGGAATTGTATTACCTTCCATTGTTGTGTCACGTGCATTAGGAAGTCCCGTTGGGCCTCAATCACTCTATACATGTACTCTTCCTAATCTCGAGGTATCTGCAAAATTAATGAATTATTAGAACTAACCCTGTGTTAAGTCAATTTAGAAAACAAAATTTCAAAAAGGAGGGAATCCATATGTGTAAAAATCTCCGGAATGACTCGTCCAAAGTTAGAAACTAGCGAGATAACTCTCCAGAGGGTAGCCAACATCGAGTTAGCAAATTAGGGGTGGCAGCAAGTCGACCAGTCACTCTGGGGTGGTGCTCTGGCTAAAGTACCTTCACCACTCTATACAGTGCGGGGGCGCTGAGGAAGTCTCTCCTGTACGGAGGGCCTAGCCCGAAACATTAGTCCTCTAGTCAGTCTCTTCAAGTGGAAGAATGAGTCAAGAAAATGACATCTACGACTGAGAATAATGAGATCATATGCTTACCTGAGAGGTGGATGCAGATAGAGCCACCCTCTGTAAGAGATAAGTACGGACGAAGTCCAAATATCTAGCCTTGGATCTATTTGAATGATCCTTAGCAGGATCTTCTTTAGTAGCGCGGTCGAGCTCATCTCCCTCCAGTAAGTGTATCCAAAAAATAGCACAGGGAGGGGTAAAGGGTACTCATCTGGCCAGAGCACCACGGCACCAGAAAAGAATCCTCTCATCAAGATACCAAACCCTGCAGTCAGGTCCTCGAAGTAGGACCCTTTTCAATGACAACGGTATAGAACAAACCATGGCTGGTGACCACTCAGTCTGAGGACCCCATAAGTCCAGATATAACTGTGAAAATAAACTGGTAAGGGAGTAAATTTAATTTGTTTATATGCTATTAATCACAGCTTTACGCTTTATAGGTACCTCATCATAGGTCAGAGTGTTTAGCCGCTCATGGTGAATATGCACACGGGTCAAGGGCTTCTTCCAAGCGTGACTGGGGCCCCACCTTGCTACAGCTAGAAAATGAGCATCACTAACGCGGGATATCCTGGTGATAAACTCCAGCTCCAATGTCTATACTTACAAAAAAGAGAGAATTGTTAGCAGGTGATGATGATAGTGTTCAAGATAAACCAAAAAGGAGAGAAAATACTAGAACAGCATGCCAGAAACCACAGAATCATCCGGCTCCTAGCACAACCTCATCCATACTCTTGTACAAGTATGCTAGGGCACAGCTACCCCAGTCATACGTAGCCACTAGGTCCAGATCCCTCAAAGGCATTAGAAAAATAAGATTTATGGAGCTAGTAGTGCCAGCAAAAAGGGTAGTGCCCAGTAGGTAGACTAATAATGCCCTCACTACCTGATCAATCTCACGAGGAGTGGTAGTAGCCTCAACTCAAGCATGGGTATAATGACTCCGAATAGAGTCGAGGTTAACAGTGTGTGTCCCCTTCATGTCGGGGACCATGCCAAGAAGGCGCTCTATGAAAGCAACACGCTCTAGAGTTATCTGATGAAGACTCACATCGAAAGGAATAGAATCTTTAGCACACGCGATACCGATAATAGCAACAAAAGAGATCGGGTCCAATGTGAACTCGCCAAAGGAGAGATGGAATGTGTGGGTAGTGTCAAACCACCTCTCCATCAGAGTGTGAAGAGGCTGATAGTCTATCCGCCCCTGCTGTGCTGGAAGCACAAGAATGAAATATGAGAATCCGGTATCATGAATGAGGGCCTTAATTGTATCCGAGAACCCATCATACCAAATACGGGCATCGCTGAAGTTCCCAACACCCTTGAAAGTGTGGGAATCGATCTACAAAGAAAACAGATAAATAGGAAAGTTGAATTGTCAGTTTACATAAATAAAAGTTAAAAATTACGCAGAGTACTGGTGAAGAGGCGACGCCCCTATGAGAAGAGGCGATCGCTTCATCGAAGAGATGTCATCTCTTCACCAGTACGATGCATCTTCAATTTGCACCTGCACATCGCCCCGACACGAAGTGGCAATTGACTTATCAAAGAGGTGATCCCCCCATCGGAGAGGCGACGCCTCTTCGCATCGGAGAACGCAAACCAGTTTTAAATTTTTTTAATTTTATTGATTTAATCACATTCATTCTTGTTTACAATGATGAATACGTGTTTACTAATCATAACCCGATGTTAATTAGTAGGAAAAAATAATTGGTTGGGGTACTAACCTCTCCTGTAGCCAATCTGTAGAGATGAGAAGACAAATTCACTACAAGGGATGTACGTGAGGTGATACAGGATCCCACTCTGGAAGATCAGGAGTCCGTGTGGTGTCCATGATGGTAAAAATTTAAAAGAAAGAGCGCGGGGAGAAAAAGAAGAAAAGTGAAAAAGCAAAAGTGAATCTTTTTGAAAAAGAAAGGAAAATAAGGATTTATATAGAAAAGGAATGGAGAAAGAAATTTAATGACGAAATGAAATAAGATAAAATTCAACCTCTCGAGTTTGAATCCCTGAGGTTGACAGTGCGAATTTTGCAAGAGTGACTGATAAGGTTTGAATCCCCGAGGTTTACGTTTCAAGTTTAAAATTTGACCTCTCGGTTTTGAATCCCCGTGGCTGATGGCGCAAATTTTGCAGGAGTAACTAATCGGGTTTCAATCCTTGAGGTTCTCGGTTCAAGTTTAAAAATTCGACCTCTCAGGTTTGGGTCCCCGAGGCTAACGACACGAATTTTACAGGAGTGACTGATCGAGTTTGAATCCTTAAGGTTCACGGTTCGAGTTTAAAAATTTGATCTCTAGGGTTTGAATCCCGAGGTTGATGGCGCAAATTTTGTAGGAGTGACTGATCGAGTTTGAATCCCCGAGGTTCACGGTTCGAGTTTAAAAATTCGACCTCTAGGGTTTGAATCCTCGAGGCTAATGGCGTGAATTTTGAAGAACTTCCCTCTCGAGTGAATCTCAGACTTAGGTATACCTTTTTCCATCTATTTATTATTTTCATTGTGCATGTTATTTTTTTGAAAAAATTTGATTGCAAAAAATCAAAGGGGCAAACTGTAGACACCCTCGGTTTGATCGGCCCGCAACAAAAGCCCAATGATGAGATAATGCGAATCTTGAATGCAAGAGGCCCGAATCTTCTTTAGTGTGGACTTGAAAGCCCAAAAAAATCAAGCCCGAGCCCAAAAGCCCACTTTGGCCCAAATATGCAAATGCCTCTCAAGGCCAAAGAGGCGATCGCCTCACTGAAGCGGCAATCGCCTCTATAGCAACCACCTCAAAGAGGCACTGCCTCTTTACAGCCCACCTGCACAGGCATTTATGAGAGAATTGGCAGTACCAGCAAGTGGGTGGGTCCACACCTTACTTCTCTGAGCCTATGAGCGTGAATGTTTGATTTTTGGGGTAAAAAGATTGCTAAAAAGGTATGCACATAATGAGGAATGGAAAGGGGATGTTTTGTCAAGGCATAGGGCTTGAAAAAGGCATGGGGAGGATACTAAAAAGGTGGGGTGAGCTGGTTTTTGAAGGAGGAGGACATTTTTTTTTTTGAAAAAAAAAATAGAAGAAAAAAAAAGGAGAGAAAAAAAGAAGTTGTAGGTGGAAAGATCCATTTTCAAAGAAGAAAAAGGACTCTTACATTCAAATAAGGATGGGAAATCAACAATTAGTCTCCGAGGGCTGAGTTAGGAGCTTCAAACTTGTCCTAAGCAGTAAAAGTCTCCATTTTTAAGCTTTGAGTTCTTGTTTTGCATGATCCTTTAAATTTTTAAGATTTGTTGACTATTTTAGGTTATGTTTATGGCATGATCCTTTAAATTACTAGATATAGTCGTAAGTTTCTAGTTATTAGCATGTAATTTTGTTTTCCTTAAGATTTAAGGAATTTGTATTTACTGATGTATCTGTTAATCAGTCGATGCCTCTCGTCCCTTTGGGTTGAGACAACATATATGCTTAGAGATGACACCTCATTGAAGAGGCGTCGTCACACCATTAGAGCTGTGCATGATCTAGTTTCGATTCCTTACATTTATTTTACATGATTTGTGTTTCTTCGTATATCCCTATGTTTTGTACCCCAACCTTTTGCATGATTATCATGACTCTTTGTTCGATTAAGTATTTCCTTACTTAATCTTCGTTATTTTTGTATCAAATTATATTTTATTTCCTATAATTAACATGTTGGCTTCCTTTTGTAGGCTATTTATGGGAGAGTAACTTTTAATTTATCGCAGGAATTTTAGGATGATTCTTAATCATCTAAATGTTAATCTCCTAACTAGCTCGTGTTTATTTACTTTTGCTCTTTTTTATGGTTATTTATTTGTGTAACGAGTTATAATCCTTAATCTCTTCCCCCATTTTTTTGAATAAATGTTTGTAAATCATTATTTGTGATGGATGTTGGGCCTATAAGCATATAACTGGACTAATGTGCAAACTTGAACTTAATTGAAAAATTTGACAATCGATTTACAATTGGCATGTCATTAAGGAAATAACTTAATAATTAAAGGTAATAAATTACAAAACACAAACGGAGGCCAACCGCAAGGTTGGGTGGGCATTCCAAAAGCTCATACCCAGTTTCCGAACCCTTTCTCTGAAGACGGCTACTGGGAACCCCTGTGGAATTCAGTTGTTGTACAATGTATCTCGGGTTTCATCTAGGTGGCAACTCTATCTCCAACTTGGGCTTTAAACCTATTTTGTATATCCTTGTGGGCCTTAAGTCCACACAGTACCGTGGTCACCAAACACTTGGGCGCACGCTAAACCCCGCCGTCTACACATACATTATTCCAAAAAAAAAATCATTAAATTTGCTTTACTTTCCATTTTTGACAAATTTAGATCACCTGCTAAATTTTATGGAAAAATTCTGTGGCCTAATCATTGAAGTTCAATGGCTAATTTGAGCTTTTGTCCTTATTACTATATATAGTTTTTCTAAAAAAATCCAATTGAATATTTTTATAGCTACTTTTAAAAAAAAAATCAAATTGAATATTTTTGTAGCAACCTTTTTTAAAAAAAAATCCAATTGAACATTTTTATAGCCTTTTTTTTTTTTTTGTAAGTCGAGTAATTTGACTGAAACATTATAACTTGTATCTCTGAAATAGTAAAATATATATTATTTTAGTTGATAAAATAAGAGTAATGAATTTGTTGAAATGATATAATTACATGGCGCAGCTTGTCAAATGCATCACTTAGGTTGGCACCTTTTAAGGTTAACTAAGTTATCTACTCCATTAGTTAAGGAGCCGTATTTTTGAAAAAAAAAAAAAAAAAACCTTTCAAAAACAGTATTTTTGTAAGAAAAAAAATCAACAATATTTTTAAAAATATTTTTTAAAGTTATTTTTGAAAAAGTCCGATGTGGGTTCTAAGTCCATTTATTAATAAAAATTTAAAAATTTAATTTTTTTTAAATCATTAGTATTTAAAATTCACTAAATTCTAATTAATCCGATTTGATTCAGGAATGAGTATAAAAACAATAAAAATCTAGTATAATAAGATAAACATCAACTTTATATACTAGGAAAAGATAAATATTTACCTATCCTTTAACGTGTATATAGAGAGAGCTCTTAAAGGTTTTAATTTTTATCTAATCTTATCTCATTGACTCCACATTTTACATTTTACATTTTACTTTTTTTTTTGAAAATCTAATTTTACATTTTACTTTTAACTCATAAATATCATACATATATAACTTAAGCATTGAATGCTCATCCAATGTCTTGACTATGTGCATAAGTTATTCAAAAAAACTTCAAGCATCACTTAGGCTCTTTGAAACGCTCGGATTGATCAATATGCACAGTGCATACATACATCATCAAGCACAAGCAGCTGGGTTAATTCACGGGAATTGTTATAGGTGGTTGTCATGAGGCTTGCTCTACACAAAACTAATTAGTGAACAAAAGAGAGGTAAAAAAAAAAAAAAGCTAACAACAACCACAACAAGCATCACCGAGAATCCAAAGCACCAAAACACCAAAACGGGTAAATTACACTCAAGGTACCCAAGTTTTGAACTTTATACCACTAAAATACCCAACCATTAAAACGTAACGAAAAACTCCCTAATTTTTCGTTTTATTACCAATAAAGTGCCTAAATCCGATTTCTGGCCAAGATGACCACGTGGCACGCCACATGGCATCTGACATGATGACACGTGTCACAATGCGATGATGACACGTGTCACAATGCGCTGATGTGGCATTTGCAAGCTTGACACGTTAGTATAATGACCACTAAAAGTGAGATATCGCAGTGGAATCATGGCTAAAAGTTGGGTACCATGAATGAAAATTATAATTTAATTTTAAATAAAATGAAATGTTCATAATTTAAATTAATATTCAGTTAAATAAAAATTATTTAAAATTTATTATATATTGTTAACTCGTAAACCGGCTCAAATAGTAGTTTAAGGCA
>CATIWK010437150.1:0-12397 GCA_949634005.1 Mallotus japonicus
TATAATTATTTAGATAAAAGATTTATCAAGATTACAATGAATTATAACTACATTAAGTTAATATTAAATTTTTATATAAATAAATAAAATTTGTATTATTTTTAAAATATTTATTTAATTAAATAATAATAATAATAATAATAAGAGAAATTCTATGGTTACTTAGTTTTTTAATTACTTTTTGTTTTACTTTATTTTTATCACTATATAATGAAAGTGTATATCATCATCTAATGGTGTTTATTGACAAAATATATTTTACTGTCTCCACAGTTTTCTTGGTATTTTCCTGCAACAGCTCCTGCAGCATCTGCAAGAAATCAGATCGACCCAGTATACGGCGTCTCTTTCAGAAAAGTTCCTGGAGGACCAAACCCACTTCACAACTGAATTTTCGTTTTGCCAAATGCTAGTTTTTATATGTTTTTTCAGTCATATACAGTTCTTTTTTTTTTCCTTTTTTCCTTTTTGGGTGGTTAGATATATAATTGATATAGATGAAAAGGAAAAGTTTGATAGAAATTTTCAAAGAATTGTAAAAAATGCATATATATAAATATAGACTTGCAATAGTGCAAGAACTTCAGCTATATGTAATTTTCTTGATTCTTTAATGATAGAGTTGCAGATCATAAGTTAGTTGCACAGGTTTATATATAATCTTTATCTTTTAGTAACTGGAACAAGAAGAATCTGAAAAGCTGAATGATGAGAAAGGTCAACAAAGTTCATGAATATGATGAAGTTTCTTGTCTAATAAACAAAGGATTAAAAGTTCAACATATTATTAAATTTTGATTTTATTTTTATTGTGGGTCCATTCCATTCAAATTCAAAATTAATTTGAAATTCTTATAATTACTGAATAATAAAAACATGAGATAAAAGAAAATTAACATTTTAGCGTTTAGAATCGACACCGAGTAAATGTAATCAACATTTGTAAGGACTATACATTAGTTTACAAAACAAGTCAAATCATAAAACGTCAACAATTGGCATATTGGGTTTTGGATTTGTTATTTATTTAATAATAATATTATTATTATTATCTTTTGCTGCTGTAGCTTTGATAATGGGGCAAAAGTTTGGCATGCTATTGTGCAGCTAGAAAAAATATAAAATAAAATAGAAGGGAAGCAATTAATATTTATAATGTCATGTGTAATTGTTTTTTCTTCAAGAGGTCAAACTCTACGTTTTTGTAAAGATTCCAAGATGTAACTTCCGCAATTAAAAATGCAAATGGAAACAAGAATGGTTTTATTGCATATGCAACTGCCTGCTATGCACAATTTATTTCTTAGTTATTATATAGTGATGGCTGAAATGGAGGACTTTAATAGTATGAAGTAGGTAAGGTGAGGAAGAGGCACAAGTTTACAAGTAAAGGAATGGGTGTATATATATATATATAAACCATGCATGCAGACAGATCAGATTATATAATCAATGGGTCCCTGAAAGGAAAATAAAGAAAAACGTATGCTTCTTTTTTCTCAAGCACTAGAAATGGGATTCTTCTATTTGTTTGACAGTTTCCTTTAAGATCTTGCGGGGGTGAAACTGACAATAAGACTTGCTTCAATCGAGAAATGCACAAATTTTTCGCAAAGCATGTTTTTGTGTTCAAAATTCAAATAGGCCTATCGAAAGAGGAAACATTAGAACAAAACATAAATTTCTGCATATGCCTTTTTCTTTCATCGAACTCTCAGCTTTGCTGATATGCCATGTCAGAGGAAGAACATTTGAGAAACATTTCCAAGGATGAAATTTGCTATTGAATTCTAGTCATTTATGCAGCTGTCAATGGATTCTGTGATCGAAAAATGCCACTAGATAGAATTTCTCAATATGAGAGAGCCATTCCATGTAGTATAAACCCAAAATTACTTAAATCCCATGGGGAAGTTCACTTTCCTGAAAAGTTTGGAAAGGAGTTTCATTCAGCAGGAACTGGAAAAGTAGCCAGCACCCCTTCTCCCAAAGTTACGGGGTCATTTTGCCGAGTTCCTTCGCCATGGGCTACCACTTCCACCACTTCGACTGATACGGACGCGGACGCGGTCCCCTTGTCGTGAAAGAAATAATGAAATCCGGTCAAACACCGTGAAAGAAGTAATGAAACCCGGTCAAACACTGCGACTAAACGCTATGAAAGTCATACAATTGCTCTATAACTAGTCTCCTCCTATATATAATGGAAAGCAGCTAGAAAAGTCATACTAATGTTTTTGGCTTGCAACCAAGCTATAGAAAGCAGCTAGAAAAGCTATACTAATATTTTTGGCTTGCAATAAAATTAGGGTCCTGATCGAGCAACTATCGTTAAACTAGTTAGCAAGCATTTCTGCGTAAAATCATAATTATATGCAAAAAGAAATGCTGCAAATGAAGGAAATTAACAAATATTTGTCCATTGCAATGAGGAAGGTCTACATCCAATGAAAACACAGTTTAGCATCTCATTTACACAGTTGGCCAAAATCACTGGCAGGAATATGGATAGCGGACACATTACGATGCACTCAGTCCCTCTCTGTATCTCTGCAAGCTTACGCTTGAAATAATTTAGCACATCTCAGCCCAATGCCCAAAAATAACCATCTGCATATCGTCAATTTAACAACTTGATTTGACTCAAAAATTCTAAGTATTAAGATTTTGAAAAAGTTCTGGAAGATGTGCATTTGTCAGCTTAGTCTTCTTGTTAATTCCTTTCTCTTTCTTCTTGGTCTTTGGCTTGGAGGAAATGCCCTGCACCTGGGCAGCAGCCCTCCTCTTTGCTGTGTTTGTAGCAGGCTTCATGCCATTCTTTTGTAGGTCCTTTTCAATGTCAAGCATATCACGTGGTAATTCAATACCCCGAAAGAGCTGCTTAAGTTCATCATCCACTTTAATAACAGCCTTGGGATCATTTGGGTAGGCAATATCCTCCTGTGAATCGAAATTTGACAGCAGCCAAATATGGCCAGCAGCTTTCAAAGCCTACACAAGTAAGGGATACAATGAACTTGTAATTTCGCTTAACACTATAGGCTTTATGATAAATAGTACCAAGCAGACAAGAAAAGATTAAACCACTAAATAATACTCTTTGAGGACAATACTTCATCACTGCCAAACTTGTGCAGTGAAAATACTCCCTATTAAAACGACCTGTCAAACTTGTAGTAAACACCTATCAAGAATGCAAAATAATATAAAATTAAACAAACAGGCCAACCATCAGACAGAGACAGAAATCGAGACAAAGGATTTCAAAGAAAGAGGTGAATTAAGTGCAAACAGATCCTGGCAGTGCGAACATCGACTCTTTTTGGCAGATCAAGAGAGAGTGAGAATTAGAGAGAGAAGGAGGAGGGGAGGGGGGGTGGGGGAATTAAACACACAAGTTAAAGAGAACAATCCCTTAACCCAAAGTACAAGTGCCTCTTCTTTCAAACAAAAACAGGACTAGTTAATTCTTTCTTCAAATAAATCAGCTTTTAATATAGATGGAAAAAAAAAGGCTGGATACATTCCAGTGTACCAACTTCTAATGCTTCTGGCGTCAGGCAATTTCATTTGCACCTACTCAGATGTTTCATTTCAATAATTTTTGTCAATCCTGGACTTCTTTTTTTCCCCCTCAATGTTTCAATTATGAAAAATTTTCTTTTATAAACATTTAAGTACATAATCCACCAAATAATGCACGAATTAGAACAACCACTGATTAGATATACCTGTAAATCCTCCATCACAGTTGGATACGCATCCTTGAGATCAATGACAGCAATGCCCTCTTTACGCTCTCTTATCAAGCGAAGTAGGTCAGATTTGTCCTTCAAATCATGCTTGGACTGCAAACAATTCAAAATTGGGGGTTTGGAGGGATTACTACAATGGCAACAGTGATTAAGTTAGTAATCCAAAAAGCTATATTATAGACAGTCACCTTGTAAGAGAAGCGCACACCATCATAGTGTGCTTTTGGGTTATTCTTCAAACTGTCAAACACAGCTTTGTTATTTTCAACATCCACATAACAAGCTTCATTAATTTGTTTTGGAGTAAAAGCTTGTCTTGTCTGCAAACATGGAAAAAACCATTTTGTAAGTGATAAACACACTCCTCCTCATAAATCATGCAACCAACTCCATAACTAATACACGAAAAACTCATTTACCCACGACTACTTAGCCTATAACAAGCAATAATTTCCAATGAAACCTCATTTTTTCAATTTAAACTTGTAACAATAGCAGGAACATTTATAGGACCTCATAAAGCAGGTCTATAACTTTCTTGATCTGAGCTCCAACAGGGCCCTTTCGAATACTATTAATATGCTGAAGTCTCTCAGTATCATTTGAAAATTTAACAGCAGGACCAGGTGTCCTTGGAATTATTGGGGATGCAGGTACAGCTTTTGGAGTAATAGTTGGTTTATGAGAACTCGATTTCGCCGCAGCAATGCTTGATAGTGTTGTTTGGCACTTCTCGTGCTGCTTCTTGAATCTATTCAATTGCTCTTGCAAATCCATTCTTTATCCCTAACCAACCAAAAAAAAAAAAAATTTAATTAATCCATGAAAATTTAAGCTGAAATCTCAAAAAAATTCATTCAAAATACACCAAAATCATAAAAAAAGAGGTTAATTTCACGATTAAACAACTGAAATTAATCTAAACTGAATAAAAAACTTTAGGGTTTAATCTAACTATTTTTTTTGGAAATTAATCTAACTATTGCTCGATCACAAACCCTACCTTACAATTTTCGCAAAAAAAAAAAAAAAAAAAACATTGACGTATACAGAAATGATCAACCGACGCTAAAAGAAGCTTAGCAAAGAACAACCTTTTCGTCGCCGATCTTTGATCGCGATTTTTCTCCCTGGTTCCCGCGCGCGCCCAACGAACCGAGCGACAAAAACCGTCTGGTGCCGGAGCACCGGTAAATAAAGCAGAAAAGTTTAACCGGCCAACCGGGCCGAGAACATTAAAGCCCATCAGGCCCATTGTTATTATTATTTTTTTAATTCAAGTACGTGTGTGTGTGTGTCCGATAATCATCCATTAGCTCAGTGCATAGAGAATCTTTTGTTTAAATACTCGAGATTTTCTACACGTGGCATCAACCTAAGCAGTTATTATTAGTCAGGCTTTTGGCAAATGTTTTTGTCACTAGAACTAACTCTACACTACAACAGTACAAAGACTTCTGGTCGATTAATCGCCGGAGTTCCGCCGGATTCTTGAAATGGCCGCCGAAGATTCACCGGAGGTACTTCCTGATGGATGGACTGTACAATTTAATGCTTTAAAGACTGGCCGCAAGGTTAAGGTATAAAGGTTTTGAAAAGTCCACCGGTGGTTTTGTGTTGTGTAATCTAGGGTTTTGTGTTTGAATCTTTTTGGATATGTGAATTTTTTTAAAGATTTTTATGTTTTAGGATGAGATATAGGTGCATGGATGCATAAAGTGTTGAACTTTAAGCTGCATGTTGTGTATTATGAATTTAAAGATTGCATTTAAAAAAAAAAAAATCTGATAGCTTTTATATTTGAATAAATGTTGTGGAAGAATGTGGTTTTAGTGGAAGAAAATGGGTTGCATGTTGGTTGGGGCAATGCATGTCACTTCTTTTCTTTTTTGTATTGAATTTAAGGTCTCTGGATTGCTTGTTTTGTACAGGATTTTAGAGGGTTTTGCCTTGTCTTTGACTTTTATGAGGATCAAAATCTTGATTGGTTTATCGCTTCTATAAGGAAATAGTGTGAATTTCAATTGATGTTCTTGAAAGCTTGGAGCGAATTCATGTTTGTGAACTTAATTTTTAATATTTTTTCATTAAAAAGCTTCATTAGTGCGGTGAGTAAACTACCCGGTTGTTCTGCTGTCAATGATCATAAATGCATGGGAGTTGGTGTATGGTGCTTTTGTTTGTTCGTATTGGTTGTAAAAGTTAGCTGCACGTTGAGTAAGATTAATCTTCTCAATTATATCATTTCTGCGTTAAAATAAATAGATAAGGAAAGAGAGAAAGAAAGTGAATGTGTGACAAATTTTTGTATAAATACAGGAAAAAAGTTGCATGTGAGCTTGGCCAAATGATTTTTGAGCAAGTATTGATTTTAAGTTAGAATTGCATTTCAAATGTGGGGATTTAGTGAATAATACTTCGTGTAAAGTCCCAGAGGATATTTTCCAGCTGAGAACTCAGCTCATGCAACATTTAGATCAATAATTTACTGACAGTGTTTAAAAAAAGAAAACATCAAATTGAAGATCGTATACCTAAAAAATCAACAGGCAACAATAATAGAGCTAAGCTTTCTACTCATACGACCACTATCATGCTTACATTATGTATGGCCTTTTTAGTGTTACATGAACTCTGAAACTGGTCAAAAGTTCTTCTCCAAAGATGATTTTATGTGCTATATTAAAGCACAAAGCACTCAAGTTGACTGGCCTGAAAAGACTAAGAGCCCCATCGGAAGTTCTTCAAAAAGTAACCAGATGCATGTGAGTATGATGGGGATGGCCCTATTCCTTGTATTTTCTTCATTTTACTTAGTTTTCCTATTTAGTTGTCCTTCTTACTGTTTTCAGCTTATAGAGCATACAAATGAACATCCTGAATGGTTACCTTATGGTTGGATTGTGGAATTGAAAACCAAAAAAAGTGGCTCTGCAAGCGGAAAAAAATATAAGGTATCAATCACATTCATCAAGGGTCGTGAAAAGTATTTTATATGTAACTTCTGTTTCCATATTGGGTTTGAATTTGGATTTTGGTGTCACGTTGTTGGATGAATATTTTCTTTCACTTTTTTTTTTTTTAGGGATTGCTAACCATTAATTGGCTACAATTTTCAAAAGCACTCATAATATTCGTATAAGATCTTGAAATATTCCCATAAAAACTTGCTTTAGTTACTTTGTTACAATTTATACTCACCGGAGGCAAAAGCTACTTAATTTGTTTTGGCATTATTGAAAATAAATCCTTTATGGAAATACCTAAATTCTAAAATTTGTTTCCTAGAATTCTCTAGGTTAAGAGATTTGATTTGCCGCAAACTTATTGTTGGCTCACCATTCACTACATGAATTAGACTATATTTTTGGAGTGTAGGAATGGGGCTAAAAGTTGAACTTTGTTTAACAGCAGTCTTTGCAGACTATTGTTTGACTGTGTTTCAATGATAAAATCCTCATATTTGTTGCCAGAATCCATTTGACACTATTTTGAATGCAATTAGTTTGTACATGAGACGACATTTTCTGTTGCAGTGTTATATTGAGCCATTGACTGGATGCAAATTCTATTCCAAGCCAGAGGTGTTTCGACATCTTGAAGCTATGGGGCAGAAAAGTTGCACATCCAAGCAGCAGGAAACATTCATGAGCATGCTTCCCACAAACAAAGGTTCTTTGCAATTTCGTGGTGCTAAGGTATGCAGTTTGCTATCAATTTCATAACATGTTGCACTGCATAATATTATGTTCACTGTTTTGGAGAATTGTATATGAAAGAGGGCCCAATATTATCTTTAATATGAAGAACTATCAAGAGGCAAAAGATTTGATGTATTAAGCATAACATGTGAGTCAATTTCAAGAGAAAATTTTATGCATATAGTATAAAATGAGAGACAACTTTATGATAAAATATCAATTTAAGAATGATGATTACAGCTACAAGTGGAAACTCTATAAATGTTTACCTAACAGATGCCAGATTATTTAAATTTATCATTCTTCTCAAAGTTCGAGGACATTGCGCACTAGAGATAATTCTACAAATGTAGTCTTTCTAAGATACCTTTCATATCTATGTTTTCTCAACAATATCAAATTATCCTATCAGTTGACTTTTGAATTCATTTAAAGCTTGAGATGCTCTAATATCTCAAAACTAAGTGCAAAAAAGTTTCAGTTCAAAATAAAAGAAAAGAAAAATAGTATAGAATGTTATTTCTCATTACATAATGAAGTTATTATATCATATAATTCTATTATATATCTTTGATCAAATATGCAGCAATATAGTGCTTAATAGATTGTTTAATCTTTGGATATATTCTAGGTCAAGTTTGAGAAGTCTACAATGGAGGATTTACCTCCAGGTTGGATAAAGGAAACCAGAATTCAAAGGAAAGCAAATGGAATCAGAAAAGATCCGGTAAGGACTTTCAGATGTCTTTGGTATTATGTTCTACGAGGAACAAAAATTGGGATCACAGTTCTCCCCTTCAGTGGAAAGTGCTAATTTTCCTAGTTAAGATGTAATGCTGATTGCCTTACGTCTTTCACTACACACATTAATACAACACACACTTTTCTCTCAGAAAAATATTGCAGGTAATGGCACATCTTGCCATCCCTAATGAAGACAACAGATTGATGTTGACCCTTGCATTTTTGCCACAGTTTTACATAGATCCAGTACATGGATACATGTTCCGCTCCAGAAGGGATGTTCAACGCTATCTAGAAACGGGAGATATTACTACATGTAAAATTTTACCAAAGAAAAGAGAACTTGGTGATGAAGACTCGGTACGTTTGAACCTAACCTGCTATTCTCGAATTCATGTACTATTTGCAGTTATTTGATTTTGTTGATTTCTTCTTCCTACTCTAGAATTCTCATATCCTTGCCATGAATTTGAAAATTACATGTTTGGTCCATAGGGTTTTAATGTACATATGGACATGCATTCTGCTGCCCTTATAAATACTTGCCGTAAATCCTAAACTGTTGAATGCTCTACTTTGCTCATTTTGACATACTGTCATAGGAAGATTAAAGCTCCATGTGGCACGGCATAAGTTTTTTTCGGAACGTCGATTACTGATGTAAAGAAAGTTAGCAAAAACTCATTCACCCTTCAAGTTTTTTTTTTTTTCCTTACTCACTGTTTCATCTGGGGCATTTAGTGGATAAAATGAACTTGAACATCTTGACTTGTGAAATTTCACAAGGTGTGCAGTTCATTTTTATTGGTGTTGCCAGACAACCAGTGTATATTGTTAATTGTTGCTCTTGTTTGAGACCTAGAAGGATATTGTTATTATTGGAGGACTTGCATATTTAGCAAGTAGTTAGTTCCGTAGAGATCGTCCTTTCTTCACTCTTGAGCAGTATCTTCCAATGGCCGCCTCTTACTAATTCTGCCCATTTTGTTAAATCAAGAGTTTCTTGCTAGGCATCATTTCAACATTTAACTCAATAAGTAACTATAGAAATGCATGGGCAGCAACCAATATTCAGTTTAATGTTAAGATTTTTTTAGTTTATTTGTGCTTTTGGTGGATATTTTAAAATTAATTTACTGAAGTTGTGTTTTTTTTTTTTAGCCATCTTCTGCCACTAAAAGCCAAAAACTAGAGCCCCGAGCTACGAGGCAACAGCTTCTCGTGGGTGAGAAGTTAATTTCTTCACGCTAATTTATTACTAACGGTAACTTAAGTGATGGAAAGTTAGACATATCGAAACTTTATTGCTCTGATATGGTGGAATTAACTGATACAGGTAATGGAAGTTCTGATGAAAACAGCATAGCATCTTCAGAAGCTGACTTCTTAGGGGAAAGGAGACTCAAAACTGGATCCATCTTAACTGCTGTTCCTGAAGCTACAATGACTGAGATGCCTTCACAGAAAAATCTGAGCAAAAATGGTGCTGAACCTGAGAAAAAATCCAATGCAAACTGCTTGGCACTGATAAAGGCTGAAGTTTCCAAGAGAAATCAAGTCAATAATGCCAGTGCTGATGGTGGAGATGGACTTCTAATTCCTGAAGCTGATAAGAAGCAAGAGCAGAACTATAAGACTGGGATAATGAGGGATGAAACTGACAACATTCCGAATAGTTTGAGCCAATCCAATAAAAAGAAAGGGCTCAACATTCCTCGTCGATCTTCAAAGCGACTTGCTGGGATTGAACCCGAGATGGTAGCTAACCTAGTGTCTACTCTGCAAGCAATTTCTAAAGCTGATAAGAAGCAAGAGCATAACTCTTCTGAGATTGGGATAAATGAGGATGAATGCTATAAAAGGAAAAATCAGAATATCTCGAGTAACTCCCTTGACAAGAAAAGGTACTTGATTCATTGCTCTACAGAGCAACTTACTTTGATTGAACCTGAGCCATTGGTCAGCACAGTGTCCATTGTGCAAGCTCTTCCCAAAACGATTAGGTCTCCTAAAGATGAAAGCAATCTAGTTTTGGCTGTGAGTAACGTTGGTTTGGCAGACAAAACATCTGAGGAAGTCAACAATGAAGCTAAAAAAGAGCTTCTGTTGCATACTTCCACTGTTAGTAGTCTACAGCTTGGAGAGCCACCAAACAGGTGCCAAAAGTCTGGTGCAACGTGGCCTGTACAGCCAAAACCCAAAGTGTCCGAAAGAAGTCAATGTGGAATTGTTAGTGCTACTGCTGGTAACGGACCTGTTTTAACTCCTGCAGTTGATTCCATGCGAGAGCAGAAATCTCTTGCTAGTGGATCCAAAGGGAGCAGTCAAGCAAGAACTCAGAACAATTTAAGCGCATGCAGAAATAAGAAGGCTTTGAATTTGCCTTGTCGGTCTTCAAAACGACTTGCAGGTCTTCAACCAGAGGCAGCCAACTCAGCATCCAGTGCACAAGCTCTTCTAAATGCAAAAAGATCCTGCAGAAGTGAATCCAGTCTATCGGTAGGCCTGACTCCAGATGGTTTGGCAGACATGGCATCTAAGCAGATCAAGAGCGGAGCCAGAAGAGAGCTTCCACATCATGGTTTGACTAACGTCCATAATTCAGAGCCATTAAACAAGAACCAAGTGTCTCTTCACAGCCAAGCTGCTTCCAAGGATCAATCACAGATGCTGGAAGCTGACAAAACCAATGATAAGGAATCAGAGACAAAGCTCATGCCTCCATTTGGGGAGTTTTTGTCTGACCCTTGCATTGAATTTGCATTCAAAACTCTTACAGGTGAAATACCAGTTGAGATTGCCAATAATTCGATGAATTCAACTCCTGCACCTGATATTCTTGATGAGAGGAACTCGCGAACCAAAAAGATAGAAAGCAGCAATAGAAAAACTCAGATCAGATCGAGGAAAAACAAAAACAGTAACAAGCTTCATTTACCTCAACAATCTCCCGAATTTGGATGCAGTTCAATGGCCAGAACATTCTCCAATAATGGTGATTTTGAAAATACAGCTAGAAAGTCTAGTAAAATTGAATCAGTTGGAGCTTCACAGCTAGTCAAGGCTGCTCTCGAAGCAGAATGTGCAAATGTAAAAACTGTGCCACAGAATAAGCCATCAAATAACAGCATAGAACATCTCAATAGCTGCGCTACAAATGAAGTTGACAAAAATAGTAACAGAGCAGAGTTGCCACCTTTCTTCTCCTATGGGGATTATTGGTCAGATCCATGCTTTGAATTTGCATTCAAGACTCTTACAGGGGCAATACCAGTAGAGGATAATTTATCAGTTCAGAGTTACTTTCAGCAACAGGTTGACACTTCTCAAACCCAGAGGGAAGGTTGCTTCCAGCAAATAGCGGACACTTCTCAGGTCCCAAGAGATGGCAGTTTGGCACTTCCAGATTTTGGCTTGCCCAGTTTTTTTCAAACTGATATTTCAGTTCACTTTGATCCTCCGGACAAGCAACTTGCAACACAACCACAAGTGTCCTCGAGTAATCCTTCCATCATGCCCTCCGGAACTGGGAGCTTGCCAAGTTGCAGTGGCGTTGGTATTGGTTCACAACAGCCGATGCACTTGAAGGAGAACAAAGGGCTGCGTGGAAAAGTGAACTCGTAGAGCAGTCAATGTGCCTCTTACCAGTTGAAAGCATTTTGATCATCAGAGACAAAATGCAGCATTTTCCAACGATAGCTTTTGTGGGGGTTGTATTTTGGTTCTTGTAATGTTAATAAAATCTTGTTATCTTGTAATGTTGTGCAGTAGTTTTCCAACCTTGATAGGTTCTCCATATGTAGGGGGCCAGAAACTTTGAAAAGTTTCAAAACTGCGATGAGATTGTTGTATTTTCTCCTCTCATCGATGAATATAGAAGGGTCCTTACATTTTTTCCTTTTAAGATGACCAGTTTAACATGCTGAAGTTACCATAACTTTATTGCTAAACCATAATGAAGCGAGTGTTGGAATGAATTAAGGAATTTTATTACTATAGCTTTTTCTTAAAACTCTTTAAAAATTCAAACAACAGGCTGAGCTGAGCTGAGCTGTTGGCTGACCCATAAAAAAGTACTCTTTCCACCCCAAAGAGAAATCATGTACATATTTTGTTATTTCTCTGATTTAGGAATTGTTATATTGATACTGTATTTGCAAATGGGCATATGGAACATGATTATTATCAAAGCCAGAC
>CATIWK010437203.1:0-12362 GCA_949634005.1 Mallotus japonicus
TTTTTTTTTTTTCAAAACAACTTTTTCTTCGAAGATTCTTTCGGTAATACGTTACTTTATCAAACAAACTCGCGACATTCACTGTGATATCAAAACCAAAACATATCGACATTCTCTCAACATTCAAAATCAACAGAAAAACTTCAATAATTCAACAAAAACTTCTCATAGATATCACCTATTACTAATCATCAATTTGTAGAAAAGTCTGTAAAAGAAAAGAAGATCTACAACAAAGCGCAACAAGATCTAAAATAAAGCTTGAAATTTCAATCAAGTACAACAATCAAATAAAAAACAGAGGTACGAATCAATCTAAAAAATTCTACATATTTCAAATATAAATTAATTTATTACTATCTATTTGAAGTTTCTATAAATTTGTATAAAAAGAAACACAATCATTCATACTTATCAAGAAGATTGTTTAAGATTTTACAGTAAATTTGTATGAAACAACATCTACAATATAAAACAAAAACAACCATAAAACAACCACATGTCAACCTGCAAAATAACAATTAAACAAATAAAACAAAAATAAAGAACAAAACAATAATAGACAAGGAAAAAAACCTTGAAACAACATCAGAACAACCTAAAAAAGCAACCAAAAACAGGTTAATATACAGTTATTTTGTAGTTGTTTATTGATTGTTGTAAAATTCAAATCTTTGTTTTGTACTTGATTTAAGTTGTTTTTCAATATTAAAATATAATTTTCGTTGCAAAAAGGTTGTCGATTATAAATTTTTGATTTATTATTGGTCTTTTCTTTTGATTGAATGATACTTTTATAGTTGTTGTGCACCTACTGCTACTTTTAATACAATAAAATTACTTTTAATCTTTATGAAGGATTCTTATTAAATTCTTATTGACTTATTTCTTAAAAAACAACATAATCATATAGACTACTTATAAAGGCAAATCTTCAAAATTTTAGTAAAACAACATTTGCAATGTTAAAACAACAACAACCATGTAATAACCACTTATCAAGCTTCAGAACAACAAATAAACAAATAAAACAAAAATAAAGAACAAATAACAATAAACAACGGAAAAATCCTTATAACAACCAAAAAAATAACTAAAAACATGTTGATTTACTGTTGTTTTTTAGTTGATTATGGGTTGTTGTCAACTCGTAAAATAAGTTTTATGCTTGATTTAATTTTTTTTATATTTAAAATATAATTTTGACTGGTATAGGATTTTTTATATTATTTTTTTTTTAAAAATAGTTACATAGTTGTTGTGAAGCAACTATCACTGGTCTTTTCTTTTGGTTGTTTTATCGTTATTAATTATTTATTATTAAAAATAATCATCACTTATTATTTTTTATTTGTCTTATTGCAAATACAATGAAAAGCATACCAATATTCATACATCATAATAACAATCAAAATATGTCAACTTCGAAGTGCAAGGAATTCTTCTTGAAAGTAACTGCATTTTTCAGCAACTATCAAACCTTTTTATCACAACAGGTAAATATTAGTATATAAACAAAAATCATGAATATCTAGTACAAAGTATTGGAAGATTATCCGCCCTTAAAAATAAAAGACAATATATCTCTTTATTTATGTGGAGTTTAAGAAGAAAATTGCCTCTATGTATCATTATTGTTGACAAAGAATCTCAAGAGACCAACAACTTCAACAACAATTTAATATAAGACAAATAACTTGCAATAATTGAACAACATTCACTGCCATTAACTTTTGCAATGTCTGAACAAAACTCAATAAATGTATTCCAACAAAATCAAATTAAAGATTTTGCGAATTTTGAAAATATGCTGAGCAAGAAATTTACACAAGAACTTAGAGACAATTAAGAAGAAGAAGAAGCAGAAGCAGAAAGTTACAGTGTAGAATCCTATATAATTTGCAATGCAACACTACTACAATACAAGGGCAGAGAAGCATTCAAGAAAGTACTGAGCTCTTATGCTATCAATAACTATTTCCAGTACAGAACACATAAATCATACAAGTTAGAATTTGTTGGAAGATTCTTAGATGAAAAATGCAATTGATACATAAGAGCTTCAAGAGTCAATAAAACAAAAATATTTGCAGTTCAAAAAATCAACAACAACCATAGTTGTAGGGACGAATCCAACATTGCATTTGAGGAGGCGCCACCATTGACTTATGGCAAAAGAGGGGATGACAATTTTCTTTTTAGACTTACAAGACAGGGGCCAATTCTTATTTTCCATTATATATACTTAGATTTTTTTAAAAAATTAAACTGGGAAGGGCCAAGGCCACTCCCATCTCTAACTTGGGTTCCTTGCATAGTTGCCCTATCGAGCTAAGGTTAGGAAACCATAAACAAGCAACAACATCATTACTTACTGACTACATAAAGTCAAAATATCATAGTGTTAAGACAATATACACACCAACATATATAATTAGAGATGAGAGATGAATATGAAATCAATATCAACTACTTAAAAGCTTGGAGATCAAGAGAAAAGACATGTCAAAATTTAAGAAGTAAACTAGATGAATCTTATGCACTTCTTTCTAGCTTTCTCTAAATATTGCAAAAAAAAAAAAAAGAAAAAAAGAAAAAAAATGGGATCAATTGTCCAGCTAGAAATAAAAATGATCATTCATTTCTCTATGTATTCATAGCTATTGCTGCATCAATAGATGTATGGAAGTATTGCATATCAATATTGGTTGTCGATGGTACATTTCTAAAAGCAACTTATGGTGGTAGACTACTTTGTACAATGACACAAGATGTTGTTGGTAAAATATTTCCATTAGCTTTTTTGTGGTTGATTCTAAAAATGATGCATCTTGGGGTTTTTCAGAAACATCAGACAAGAACTGGGTTGCAGGCATGGAATATGTATAGTGTCCAATATAAATGAAAACATTGAAAAAGCAATAAAAAAAATATACCTTTAAACATCACATAGTATTTACATATACCACTTGTTGAATAATCTGAAGAATAATTTCAAAAAAATTCAAAGAAGATCAAAGAATTCTTTTTCCAAATAGTAAAAGCATATAGTGTTGGTGAATTTCAATATGACATGAACGAATTAGACAGAATTGATGTAAGGATGAAAGAGGATTTACATATGATTGGATACAACAAATGAGCTAGAGCGCTCTCAATCAACAAGATGCTCAACAATGACATCAAACATAGCTGAGTCGATGAATGCAGTTAACAAAGCAACAAGAGAGCTACCAATTACATCATTGCTTGAATATCTACATTGTTTAATTCAAAATTAGAGCTATATGAACGGAAACAATGCAAAATTAACATTCACAAGGCTTGCAAAAAGGCAGGAGATATTCTAAATGAAAACTTCATTAAAAGCCTAAGACTACAAATAATATTCATACCTCTTCATATATTTATTATATATAATTGTAACTTTTATTGTTATATTTTCTACTTTTGTTGTTGTTATCATTAATAGATACAAATATTATTATTCAAATTGCTACTAAAACTACAGTTCTTCATTTAATCTAACAATTAAAAATATTTTCAATTGTTAATAGGTTAAACCTTCAACTAAAGAACTGTTCACAGTTAATGATATTGAAACAACATTCATTGTTAACATAAAATAGAGAACTTGCACCTGTAATAGATTCCAAATTAATGAAATGCCATGTCCACATGCTCTTGCAATATTGAAGAAAAAGAATGAAGATCCTTACATATATTTGCTCAAAGTAGTACACAAAGGAAATTTTCATGGCAATATACAAAGCTACAATATATCCAATTGGCAACAAAACAACATGGAACAATCCAAATGAAGAGCAACAAATTGAAGTACTTCCACCACAATCAAGAATAAAAGCATTAAGACCAAAGAAAAGAAGAATAAAGGAATCATGGGAGAACAAAACTCAATATAAGTGCAACAGATGTCAACAAACTAAACATGACAAAAAAAAAATCTATAAAAATCAACCAAAAAGAAACTACTAAGCGGTTGTTTTCTTTACAGAAAAATCTATTGACAAAAATTTATTGAATTTTCATGTAAGCAAAATAAATTGATTACATTTCTTCAGTTAAAAAGTCATATATTTTACTCAATTACTTCTTTTTGTGAAAAAATAAATAAGTACAAATAAGTTAAAAATAATATTTATCAAGAAAAATAAGATAAAAAAAAATAGAAATATAACAAATAATATGGACAACACCTATAAAGCAATTTAAATAAAACACGATAACAATGTAAAGACAATCAGAAGACAACCACAAAAAAACTAAAAATAATTACAAATCAACCACAAACAACCACAAAATAACTACGAAACAACTGCAAAACAATTATGAATCAACCTTTCAGCAACCAAAAAATAATAAACAATCTCAAAACTACCTTAAAACAAACCCTTCAACAACAAGAAAAAAAAAAAAAAACAAACAAAAAAACAATAACCTAAACAAATCATGAAAAAATAACTATAAATGAGTGAAAAACCAATTTCAATCAAGTAAAAAAAACACCTTTATAATATTAAAGAACCATTTCTTGAAGAACACTTTTAATTCAACAAATTGCCATCAACAGATTAATACATCATGTATTAATGTTTGACAGGATTCTTTATATCCAAATTCGTTTTTTTTTAATGTACAAATACTAATTACAAAGTTATTTAAAATATTTATTGTACATTTTCATTTTTATAATTTTATTTTAATATTTTATAAATTTATGTTTTTGAAAAGAAAAAATTTATCTAGAAAATAATCTAATAAAAATACAAAAACACCTACAATAAAAAAATGACAAATAAACAAAAGAATACAAGAATAAAAAATAAAACAACTAAACAACAACCTATAAGCAGTTAAAAAACAACACGAAACTCAACAACAACCACAATCCCAGTTTAAACAAAAATAAAAAAAAAGCACCAAAAGAAAAGAAAAAAATCAAACACCACAAAATGGAGGATTAGCAACGACTTATTCTGTTGCTAATCCATCGTTAAAAAAAAATTAGTGACAGATAAAGTC
The DNA here is from genome assembly GCA_949634005.1 of Mallotus japonicus. Lineage (NCBI taxonomy): Eukaryota > Viridiplantae > Streptophyta > Magnoliopsida > Malpighiales > Euphorbiaceae > Mallotus > Mallotus japonicus. The sequence goes on from CATIWK010437203.1 coordinate 5,044, forward strand.
GGTAGTTAAAATCATGGTCGCTAATAGAATTTGCGACATAATATATAACTTGTTGCAAATATTAACAACGGATAAGTTTAAAGATAGAAGACAATTCGTCACTAGTTTTTGATCTATGAATATTTGTTATCTGTCGTTAATTTGTGACGGATTAACGATGAATAGTCCATCGTTAAAGCTTAAATTTTGATTTTTTTAATTTTTCTTTTGATAGTTATTAGATAATAAATAGAAAAAAGAAGAATAAATGGAATATATATATATATATATTACTATACATCAATTAAACACATGAAAAAGAAATAAAAAAATACATGATCGCTAATGTATCATGGAGCTCGTGGATCAGTCGGAGGAGGATCGCCATTCGTTGGATTGTTTCCTATAGCACTAAATGATAATGATCCATCGAGAAGAAGACCAACCTACATACGCCTCATCATCGACCTCCATTGCACATTTGCTCCTGGTGTTGCTCAAGCTCCTCGAGTTAAGTGGAGACTCACTGACGCTCAACCTCCATCTCGCTCTACTCTCTCTCATGTTGCTGCTCCCATTCCTGCCGTGCTGAAGCATCTAATTTTGCTCATCCTTTAATTGTTGTTGAACTAGTTGAAGTACACGATCATCAGATGGTGGGGCAACAGAAGGTGCTGATGTGTCGGTGCTGCTTAAGGAGCTTTGTAGAGAGCAGAAATATACGATCTAAGGTCATATATGTGCCGTTTCTTCCCGCCATCTACAACCTCGAGATAGAGACTCGTCATGTCCATTGTAGGTGGCTACGATCCATCATCAGTAGGCTATGATGCAACCTCAACCATCTCCATGATCTTATCCTATGAACAATTAAAAAAAAAAAATATTAGATTGAAGAAAATAATTTGATATTGAAATTCTAATTAACTTACATTAAGTTTTTGTGATAAACTTTCAGTAAAAGATCTATCCTTTTTCATATGGGTCATCCTGAAGATCTCCTAAATAGTGGGCTCCCATTCCAACTCTTTAGTCTAAAAATAAAAAATTTCATATCGAAAATTGATAATATGAGGGAATGAAATTAAAATAAAAAGTACAAACATTGTTAACCGTCTTACCAATGCTTTGACATGGTTGACTATGCTACTAGAGCCATCGGTGTGGACCTTTGGTCTCACTCAAATGGTTGACTTTGACCTTAATATTCTTCTCTTTCCACTTGGGCATCTGCCAGTAGGCCTGCCACTTATCCTATATATCCTATCTAACATCGTCTGACTTGACCCCCTTCTTTCTCTAATTATATAATGTCTTGTTGTACTGAGTCCAACAGAAGCTCCATCATAGACGGTAGATGCAACCCTCCTTGAACTCAAGCCAATAATACATCTTCTGTATAAAGTAAATTATTAATTGCATCAAGATACATTAAATATAATTACATAAAAATATATTAGAAATATAAGTTTTTATCTCAAACTCCTCCAATAGAAGTTCTTACATATATTAAATATAATTACGCAAAAAACATATTAGAAATATAAGTTTTTACCTTGAACTCCTCCTAATAGAAATTCTTGAACGAGATGGGCACATAACTCCATGTGTACCCATCCTTACGCTGCCTCTGATATATCTTCTGTGTAATGTATATACTCACATAATGACTATCCGAGTGAAATCTGTTAAGAAAAAGACAAGCATGTTAATATTATGTAAAAACATAAATGAACAAGAATCACATTATACATTTCAAAACTGTTAGGAAATATGGACTTACTTGTTACTAAACATTGATCAATGTCCAGGTAAGAATGTGACCAGACTCTACAGAGGCTGTCATCTAAGGGGATGAGAGGTAGTGTAAAGTGAAGGTTGAGAAGGCTGAGAATAGGGGGGAGGAGTAACGAGGGAATGAACAATATCACCGACAAGTATTTGCAATGAATCAGGCTGAGAAGCAGGAGCGGGTGGTGTCTATGATGGTGAAGTGACTACATCCGTTGGTGGTTGTGATGGTCCAATGGCTGACACCGGCGAAAATAATGGACAACGTCTACCCATATCTACATCCAAAAACACAAAATTCAAAAAAAATTTTACCAAAATTTTGGTAGAATTTCGTCTGTAACTATGCTCTACCAGACCTCGTACAAAAGCCAAAAATTCAAAATTCACTTATTTAAACCTGTAAATATTAAATACTCCCAAATAATTCATCTTATACCACCAACTACTTCACACATGTGTTCACATTCACATGGCACTTCAATAGTATTCCACATAATTTAAATTTCAACCAAATCAAAGTTTAAATATAAACTGAATTAAAAAATTTAATTTTCTAATACATTGAGGTTGTGTATGTTTTGGATAATGGTGACTTTGAATGTAGGTTTGACATGATTAATTAATTCAAAATACACAGACATTATCAATAAACTTTGATAAGAAATAATTACACGATATCACTCAAACTTGTCATGATTATTGTGTAGATATTTCTAAAATTTGTTTCAATGTTTGTGTGTTTAAACTAATTGATTGAGTCAAAACTACATTTAAAGTTACTATTTTCCAAAACATGAAAACAACCTCAATATTCATAACTTCATGAAAATTTAATGATATTAACTCAACTAACAAAATTCTCTAAATATATTCACAAATTTAATAAATTAAGTCAAGTAACCAAATTCACAAAATGAACTAAATTTACAGAATTAACTAAACTAACTATTTCTCTAAAAATATACATCACATTATTTATATAAATTCAAGAAATTCAAAAAATTAACTAAATTAACTAAACTAACTATTTCTCAAAATATATACCTCACATTATTTATCTAAATTAACAAAATTTACAGTATTAACAAAATTCATTAAATTAACTCAACTAAATAAACTCTCTAAATATATTCTCAAAATATTTAACTAAATTCAAAAAATTCATAATATTAACTAAAATAACTAAATCATTTCAACGAAATTATTTATCACAAATAACTAAATTATTTCAAATTGTAATTTATAAATACACAAAATTAACTAAATTATTTATATTCTCATTCACAAAGTTCGCTCAATTAACTACATTAACTAAGTTTAAAAAATAAAATTATTTATGAAATTAACCAATTAAGTTAGCTACATGAACTACATTTAAGGGTGAGAACGGGTCGGGTTCGGGTTTTCAATTTTTCAAAAAAGCAAAACCGAGCCGGGTTCGGGTTTTGGTGTCTGTTTTCGGTCGGGTTTACGGGTACCCGAAGATATAATAAAACAAAAAAAAAAAGACAAAGAACAATGAAATGTTTGGTGTCCCAACGGAATTGACGCGTCCTTTCTTCGCTGGAGACCACAGTTCGAGTCTCAGTTGCGCCATTTTTGGGTATTTTTACACTAAAACAAATATGTTGGTTATGGGATCGAATCCCACAACCAACAATCTTTCTCAATAAATCTCCACCATTGTGCCATAACCAGATATTGTTACATATTAATAAAAATTATATATATTACTACTAAATATCGGTTTTCAGAACCCGACCGAACCCGCCTGAAACTTGCATATTTTGAGAAATGGAAGCCGAACAGAGGTGGGTCGGTTTGGTTCTTGGCCGGTACCCGACGTCGGTTCGAAAATTCTCACCCCTAACTACATTCACTAAGTTAAACTAAATAAACTAACTACATTCTCTAAATATATTCTCAAATTGTACATATAAATTTACAAAATTAACTAAAATTCAAAAAACTAATTATCTAACTAATTCTATAAATATATTGTCAAATTAAGTTAAAAATTCACAATATTAACGCAATTAATTAACTAAAATAACTGAATTCACAAAACTTCAAAGAAATTATTTATCAAAATTAACTAAAATAACTAAATCCTCTAAATTATTCTCAAATTATTTTATCTGAATTCACCAAAAATTCACAAATCTTAATTAACAAACAATTGTCTAATAATTCAAGAAATTCTAAAAATATCCAGGAAATAAATAAATAAATTATATGTATAAACACACACACACACACACACCCCTAATTGGCGGTGGAAGACGACTAAGGGTGGTGGCGGTGGTTAAGTCAAGGGTGGTGATGTTGGTTTGATTTACTTTGTTATTGGAAAGAGGTGCTGCGGTGGTGGAGACTCTAGTGGTAGCAGGTCTTCGTCGGTAGTGGCGATGGTTCTGCTGGCAGAGGTGGTGGCTATATGGCCATGGTGGTCAAGGCAAGGATCAACCCTGAAATTGTTTTCATTTTCTTTTATCTTTTCTTGTTTCAATTGAGCCGAAAGGGCTATTTTAACCCTAAAATTTAGCAACGGACAAATCTGTCACTAATCTAACCCTGAATTTTACGGTTTTTCGTAAATAACTCATTTATAATGGATTGAAAAAGTTGTCGCTATTTAACGACAACTTGTAATATATCGTTAATTAATGATGGATAAGCCGTCTCTAACTGGTGATTAATATAGTGGCGCCAAATACTCGCTAAAATTTCACGACGGTTTTGTTTATCCATGGTTAAATTCGTCTTTAATTACTTTGCATTTGTCGATATCTATTACCCACCGCTTATCTGTCATTACCCACCGCTTATCTGTCATTAATTAATGACAGATACAAATATAGAATTATATTGCATGTATAATAAGAACAGAATAAAAAAAATATCATTATAAACAACAAAGCAACTATAATGCCTATCACATTGTATACCAAAATGATAAAAACAAAATAAAAACAAAAAAATTAAAAAATAATTTCATTCATACTATAGAATGCTATTTATAATTCATATTACTAAAGTAGATATTGCATACAATAAAAAAAACAATATGCAACTCAAATCCTTCTAGTATCAATATCACTTAACATGACTTCAAAAGCAACAAGTTTGGCCTTCAAATCCTCAATATCATTCAATCAAAGTTCCAACTCTTTCTTTACCTCCTCTAGATTCATAATAATCATCTCCCATTTCTTTAATCAATTATTCATTATCATCTTTCAATCGTTTAATATCTCTCTTGAACAATAAAATTTCAACATTATTATGCTTCTTCTCCATCTTCAAGTTTTCAGTTTATGCTCTCAGCTTATTAACGTACTATGGCTGAAAGCGAGTGTATTCCTTATCCAACCATAAGCAAAAACCATAACCCATATTCTGTGAAAATATCAAAATCATCAAAAATATTTTTTTAAAAACACCAAAATCATAAGAAAAACAAAAAAATTAATCACAACATTATAATATGTATATAAGATCTTATATTTTCTAAATTACAACCAAAAAACCTTCTCCCTAAATTCATATCATCTTTAGAAACTCGAAATGTAGCAGGTTTTCCACAGTAACAAGCCATTGATGAATCCAAAATTTATTTGTTTTGATATACTGAATAAGAATCGATGAAGAGAAATGAATACTTGCTGGTAAACAACAACAAAGTATTCAATCTCTAACCTAGATCTCTTTCTGTATTTTTTTATAACAACTTATAGAAGTAACTTTCATAGTCGAACAAGGGTAAAATAAAAAATTAGAAAATAGAAAATGTGAAAAAACCGTTAAACAACTAAAACAACCACAAAAAATAAAAATAAAAATTCAAAAATAATACTAAATCAACCACAAAATAACTTTGAAACAAACCTTAAATCAATTAAAAAAAATAAATATACAATAACAAACAAAACAACTTGAAAATAATCCTAAAAAAGCACAAAAAAACAACTTATGAACAACTACAAATCAACCAACTAAAATACAACAATTGAAAACAAAACAACCAAAGAAATTAAGAATAGAAAAATGATAATTTCACAAAACAAAATAATTTTAAGAAATAAATATTTACCTGTATTAATAAAATATTTTTACAATATATACCAAAAAGATTTTCAAAATCCCAAAATAAAAAATTAACTACATATATTAGAGAACAAAATATTTCTTATTTTCCAAATTCTATTAAAAAATCTAAAACCAAAAAATTCATATAAAAAATATTGAATAATCTTATATCTTAAATAATATTAAACTAAGATTTCATCAGTATATTAAACCAAAAAATCATAAAAAAAAAACAAAGACATAATGTAAGAATAAAAATAACTTTAAAACAACCAAAAATAACTTGAGTGCTTAATGCAATGCAAAAGAAAAACTAATAATTTAGAATTAATTATGATTGGCCAGATCGTAAGCAAATAAGCTCAATGAACGCTTAATGCAATGCAAAAGAAAAACTAATAATTGAATCAACTTAAATTAAATAAGTTTAAAAATCCCTAACATAAACTAAATTAAGTAGACATCATATCTGTTAAATTACCAAATTCACAAGAAGAATACATTAAAAGAAATAGAAAAACGAAATAGAGAGAAAGAAACTCATTAAACTCCTTAGCGCTGATTAAGTCCCTTTTTCTTTTAACTGTCTATTCTCTCATTTTCTTCTTCTTTCCTTTCATTTATTGTGTTTTTTTAGTGTCCCTTTTCTTTGTCGGCCAATCAACATTTCTTCCTCTTTTTATATCAACCAATTAGGTTAATTCAAAACTGAAAACTCCATGCTGCCACATCATTGAGAATGTCTAGAATCGGGTCGCTGCGATTGTGATAGATAAAAGTGACCTTGTGGATTTGTACTTAGGCTGAAGTCATAGCACCTTTATGATTATGAGAGAGAAAATATGTTCCACTGATATTGAGAAAAGGTTGCGGTTATAGCACCCTTGCGACTATGATAGAGAGTTAGTTCAATTCGAGCTTCAAGGGGCTACAGTCACAGGTTAGGCTGCGATTGTGAAAGTAAAGTAATCCATAAATGTCTTGCAAAGTTGACTGCTACTTGTCTCCCTGACACCATGTGTCAACCACTTTCTCTAAATTCTTTATTTTATTTCTATTTCTACAAAAATAGAAATAAAACATAGAAGTAACCCCCAATTCGAATAAAAATATAACTATAACCTAATTCAAATAAAAAATAACTTTAAAACGGAAAAAACAACTTTGTTGACCCTTTGTATGATGAAGGTGTTTATCAATCTCAAATTGTCACAACTCGTCTCACGTAGCCCGAGATGGACGTTTAAAACTAACTATTGACCATTTGCATGATCAAACTCCTAATTTTGATCTTTGATAATCAATTTAAGTTGCTAATAATTTTATTTAAGTGTGTATAAGTTAGGACTCTATTGGAAGTTAAAATGAAGTATGAATATATTGGGCTGATTCGACCTCTGAGATTCAAGAAGGCTTTTAACATCCTTAGAGCTTTGTAATGAGAAAGTTATCTTCTT
>CATIWK010437205.1:0-13943 GCA_949634005.1 Mallotus japonicus
TTGAAGTGAGGAAATCGAACTTAAAGATCATTAGCGTATTCCTAAGTAGCATCAGCTGGAGAAGACCCAGACCAATGGATTAAGACCTGAGTAGTTGTAGCATTAAAATGCTTCACCATTCTTTTATCCAGCATAGCTAATGGATATGGGGATAGATGGACAACATATCTTTTTGAGCTTGTAAATGGAATTCAACAGCTACAACATCACAATCTCCAGCAAAATAGGGAATATGTAGAGGTGGGGGGTAACCATAAAGAGCCTTAAAAAGAGTCAATTGAATAGAGGAGTGAAAATTGGAATCATACAAAAACTCAGCCAAGTGTAACCATTGTGCTCAAGTAGAAGGTTGATCATTACACATACATCTCAGGTAAGTTTTTAAGCATCTGTTGACCACCTCAGTCTTTCCATCTGTCTGAGGATGGTAAGTTGTGGAGTACTGTAAGGAAATGCCTTGAAAAGCGAACAATTTTTTCCAGAATGCACTAAAAAAGATGTTGTCTCTGTCACTTATTATTGTGTGAGGGATAACATGTAACTTGTAAATAGTTTGTATAAAGGTGGTAGCCACAGTGACTTCTGTAAAAGGATGAGTTAATGCCATGAAATGGGCATATTTAGTTAAACGATCAACAACTACCAGTATAGTAGTTTTTTTTCGAAGACTTGGGTAATCCTTCAATGAAGTCCATACTTATATCAGTCCATTTGGAAGTAGGAATTAGTAGTGGCTGTAACAAACCCGGTAAGGCAGCAAGGTTTGGTTTACATTATTGATATATGGAGCAAGATCTTACATAATTCTGAATGTCATGAAGCATATGCTTCCAATGGAACAAGGTTGACAATTTTTTGTAAGTAACATGGACTCCTGAATGTCCCCCAATTGAAGTATCATGAAAAAATTGAGTAATCTTTTTTTTTTTAAAGCATCATCATTACCAATCACCAACCTTCCTTTCCACTTGAGTAATCCATCAGCAAAAGAATATGCAGAAGAAATTTGAGGGGAAGTATGGGCAAATTGCTTTAATAATATGGTAAGATAAGAGTCATTTTGCCAAGAGAGTTTTATATCATCAAGAAGGGTAGGATGAACCTTTGAAACAACCATGGAAAGTAATTTTGCATATTGAACTCTAGATAAGGCGTCTACTGCTACATTTTCTTTCCCCTTTTTGTAACAAATCTCATAATCAAGCCCCATTAGCGTAGATAACCATCAAAATTGACAAGTAGTGGCTAGTCTTTGTTCCAGCAAATATTTGAGACTTTGATGATTGGCGTTTATAATGAAATGCTTGCCTAATAAATAATGCTCCCATTTTGTAACTACAAAGACAATTGCCAATAGTTCTTTCTCGTAGATTGACAGTGCTCTATTCCTTGGAGAGAGAGATCTGCTGATGTAGGCTAAAAGGTGGCCCTACTGTATAAGAATGCCACCTATACCTTCTGTGTTAGAATCCGTCTCAGTGGTGAAGGGAAGGCTAAAATTAGGTAATGCTAATATCGGGGCTGTAGTGAGAGTAGCCTTTAACTTATTAAATGCCGCCACAACTTGAGGATTCCAAACAAAACTATCCTTTTTTAATAACTCGATAAGTGGTTTGGCTATAACTCTATATCCTTGAATAAACCATCAATAGTAGCTAGTTAGCCCTAAAAATCCTAGAAGTTGCTTAAGGTTTTAGGGGTTTAGCCAATTTATGACTGCTGCCACCTTTGTTGGATCAGTTGCTATGCCTTCTCTAGAAATAAAACGGCCAAGATACTCAATTTTGCTTCCTCCAAATGCATATTTACTTTGTTTAGCAAATAATGTATGTGTTCTCAACACTTCAAACACAAGCTTAAGATGATGTTTCTGTGTTTTAATATTAGGGCTATAAACAAGAATCGTCAAAGAACACAAGAATAAATTTCCTTAAATATGGCTTAAAGACATGATTCATTAGGGATTGAAATGTTGACGGGGCATTGGTTAAGCCGAAAGACATAACCAAAAATTCATAATGGCCCTCATGAGTGCAGAAAACAGTCTTATAAATATCTGGAACATGCATCCGAATTTGGTAATAACCCGAAGTGAGATCAATCTTAGAAAAAACTAATTCAGTCCCCAATTCATCCAAAAGCTCCTTTATATATGGTATTGGGAATTTATCTTTAATAGTGTTCTTGTTAAGCTCCCTATAGTTGATACACATTCTCCAAGAGCCATCTTTTTCCTTAACTAGGACTACATGTGAAGAGAACGAACTTTGACTATTCTGAATCACCCTATTTTTAAGCAATTCTGGGACTATTCTTTCCACAACATCTTTCTGTAAGCTAGAATGCTTATATGGTCAAATATTAACTGGTTTAGACTCATCTTTAAAAGTAATCTTATGATCAAATCCTCTAAAAGGGGGTAATTGAGTGGGTACCGCAAAGATGTCAGCATATTTCACCAGTAAAAATTATAGCTCAGGACATTGTACCTCAATAATAGCTTAAGAGTGATTGCTGGATCGAGCAGTAACATAGAATAATTGTGATAAGTGTTGTCAAGAATTTAAGGTCTTGTTGATAAACCTTTGGAGACTAGTTTCAGAAACGGTGGTGACAGAGTTAAAATCATTACCCTATAATGTTACTTGAGTGCCTTGATACAAGAATTTCATTGTAAGTGAATTGAAATTCCACAAAATATCTCCTAATGTGGCCAACCAATGCACTCATAATACTATTTCTATGCCTTCCAACGGTATCACAAACATATCAGCTGCAAAAGTTATACCATGCATTTGCTAAGTGAGCTTCTTACACATAAAAGTACACTGAATTACCTCACCATTAGCGAATTCAATTGGCATAGTAGGAATTTGTATTAATACACACCCAATAGCCTTTGCGATAACAACATCTATAAAATTATGAGTACTACCAAAGTCAAGCAATATATGCAGTCGACATTTTTTAAACATACCAACAATCATCATTGTTTGGTTGGATTTACCCATATTTAATCCCTTCATTGAAAACATAGAAACATGAGGTTGAGCTCCTTCCTCTATTTCTGTATAACTCCATTCATGGACTTCATCAATACTAGTATCTTCTTCAAGTTCCTCAAACCTCTGAATAGTGATCATATGAAGCCTTTTATTTTTACATCTAGGCTCTAGAACGAACTTCTCATCACACCAGAAACATAACCCCTTTTCTCTCCTCTCATCCAGTTCCTTATCTCTCCAGTTTAGTGGAGTGGTTTTTTTTAGTTTAGTTAGTGTTTGGCTGTTCAGGAAGGTTTGAAGTTAAGGTGGCTAGTGGGTTGGTATTTTTGACAAAAGAAGGTATTGGTAAATTTGATATGGCAGGTGGAAAATAGTTTTGTAATTGTGTTTGGTTATTGGTAATGATATTTGGTTTGGGTGTTGGTTTTAATGGGTTAGATAATGAGGTTTCCCTTAGTCTAGCTAAGGCATAGGCTTGGTATAAACTGGTAGGTTGCAGCAATCTTACTGTAGATTGAATCTTTGGTTTTAGCTTTGTCAAGAAACAACTGATGGCATAATCTTCAGGTAACTCTACCCTACCCAACAATATCTCAAATTCATCCATGTATTCCTGAATAGATCCTTCTTGCTTCAAATTTGTTAAATCAAACATAGGGTCCTCAAAGGCATTAGGTCCAAATCTATAGTTCATCGCCTTAATGTACTCTTCCCACTTAAGAGCATCATTATCAACTCTAGTTTTCATGAACAATCTGTGCCATTGACTAGCCTTCCCTTCCAAATACATAGATGCAATTCGTACCTTTAACTCAGGGGGAGTGGCTTCTAAAAGAAAATAATGCTCACACTTGTAAACCCACCCCACCATATCATCATCGTTGAATCGGGGAAATTCCATTCTAGGGTAGTTAGTTGCAGGTACCACAGTCTCTTGATTATGATTAGAGTTTAGGGTTTCATGAAGAATGTTACTAGAGGAAGTTGTAGCACTTGGGTTGGTCTGCAGTCCAAGAATTAGATCTTTAAGCTCTGCGATTGCATAATCTATTTCTTATTAGATTCTACAATCAACCCTCGAAACTCTTCTTCTATTCACTTTAGATCTGCGGTTGTAGGAGCCATTGAATCTATTGCTTATGTTGAGTATTGGTGTTAGGCAAAAAAATTGATAAGGAAGTGAGCTGATCCACAGGTGCGAGGATCAAACTCTGATACCAAAATGATATAAGATATTTGGTTATAAAAAGAAAATGCAAGAAAAAATACGGAGGAATGATGGAGAGAACACAAATACAAAAGGAGATGAAGATTCTATTGCAAAGTCTATTACAAGATACATACTCTCTTCTAGCTACACAATACATATTTATTGACTGTTTAACAAACTTGGCAGCTCACACTAACAACTTTGCCAGCTCATTAATAGAAAATAACTGTCTAGCTAAAATTCTAATATCAGAGGATCACGAGGTGTGAAGTTGATTAGTCTGGCTCGGTGGAACACGACTTAAAATCCTCCAGACTTGCCATTGGGGACCTTCTGACCTTGTTCATTATTTTCAGAGCTTAAAACCATCATCAATCCAGCAAATCCACAAAGCTAGCTAGCTAACCCCTCTTCCATGTTAGCTTGGGTTGTTGGACCAACATCCTTTATTGGCTCAATAAATGTTACAACAGTGTCTTTTCTAAAGGTTAAATATACGATTGCAAGAATGTAGATCAACATTAGAGGAAACACCATGATTCCAATAAGCACATTCCCAACTTTTGGTAGATTGTTTTCTGTTAGCCAACCCACAAAGCCTGTGCTTAGGTAATAAATGTTTATGCTAATGATTCCCATACCCAAAATCCATGAGAACACAATAACCTTCCAAAAAAAAAAACAACCATAAAATCATTATCATAATTTCATGGATTGAATTTAGCTTCTTAAAGTAAAAAAAAAAAAAAAAATGTAAATAAAATACAAAAACTTACAACATTTGAGTTCTTGTGTGGACCCATTTTTGTGGAGCTACTACTGAATTTGAGAAGTGGGATAAGAGCAAATGGAAGTTCAAATGAGAGTATCATCTACAGACAAAATAATTAGTTTAACATGAAAATGAATATATATTATACCATTATCATAACATGATCAATAATTTTTGTTCTTACTGATACAATGATGATTAGACGACTGGCTCCCTGTGATCCATTGATAATTGAGACTATAAGACTAGGTGTAATGGCAATGCACCTTGTCATTAGGTTTCTAATCCATTTTCTCATTCTAATACCTAAGAAACCCTGAAAAATTTATGACACCATCCAAAAAAAATGGAGATAATAATCAGCATTACATCTACGTAATTATATTTGTATGATTAGGATTAAAAATAATTACTACATTTTTCTATTTCATTAATAGCTTTATTGACCTGCATGATATACTGTCCTGCATAAGTTCCTGATATAGATGAGCTTTGCCCTGAAGCCAATAGGGCAATAGCATATAGAGTGGAGCTTGATTTCCCCAACACATTCTGTCAAATCACAACCAAGTAAAATATTTTGGAACTCTATCGATTGATGAGAATGGTAATTTATTCGGATTCATATATATCCTTTTTTTTTTCCTTATAATATATATAAACATAACGACAATTGTAATAATTAAAAATATAGAACCAATATCGAAATTTTTTTAAATTTGTGTTAGATTTCAAATATCTATTGAATTCAATTATATTTGAATTAGATATTTTTAAAAAAATATATTTCTTTATGTTAATCTATTTTATAAAAACATATGTTTACTTATTTAATTGTTCAAATATTTATTATATAACAGTCTATATTAAAGAAATATTTTGTAAAAAAATTGTCTATTTTAAATTTTTTTTGAGTTTAAAAATTATTTAAAATATAACACAAATTATAACATTGACAAATTTAATTGATTTTTTTCCATATTAAAAATTATTCATTTATGATATATTAATTAAAATTATATATTTAAAAATAATTAAATTATTTAATTAATTCTACTTAACGTTGTTAATTAACCTAGTAATTAAAGAAAAAATATTATCTTTAATTTTTATTTTTTGATATTATTTTAGTGAGTTATATAGTTATTATGCAAATTAAATAATAAAATAAATCATAAATAAAAAATATTTATTTAAAATATAAAAACGATATTTTTTTTAAAAGTTTTAGGATTGAAATGTAAAAGAGAAGTTTAATTTTAAAAGTTGACTAACAGAAAAATGACTTGACTAACGGGAAAATTTTTTAAAACTTAAAAAACTTGATTGTAAAAAAAATTACTTATAGAACTTAATTGAAAAAACGATATAAGTTATAGGACTAAAAAAGTTATTATCTCTTTTATAAACTTATGTAAAGAATATTTTATTCGCACTGAATACATTTTTGCTAAATAATAATTTTTTTTCATAGAAAAATAATAATAATATTTAACTTTTTACCTGAAGAAGGAAAGAAGCAGAGTTAAGAGTGAGATTACTGCATTGATCTTCATTTTTTTGTGATAGTTTATGAGCTGAACAAACTGTTGCCGATACAGAAATGACCGCAACATTAATTAAAAATGCCATAAATAATGCAAATCCACTTTCTATCAGGAAATAACGACATGCATCCTGTAAAATGTACAATCAAAGTGAAAAATACTGTTAAAAAACATAACATTTTCTTATATTTACAGTATTTTTTTTTAAAAAAGATAAGGATTAGCTAGTGTTCTGCACTTACATTGATGCCATTAACAGTGTTTGGTACTTTCCTAGATAGCACAAGGGCTGAGTGAAGAAAAAGATTGTGTCTGCCAAAAAAAATATATATTAAAACTGCAAAAAAATTATAAAATTTATTTACTAATTTAATTAATGTATTTGATTTAAATGAAAAATTTTAATAATTTATTTGAAAGTCCAACTGAATCAATAAATCTATAAAATTATTTGTAATTGACTCAAATTTTAATAACATAGCTAAATTTAAATAATTTCATAATATTAACCATATGTTTTCATGAGACTGAGATGTTATTTTGTTATTTTCATATTTTTGGTGATAAAAAAATTTAAAATAAACTATTTATTACGTACTTTATCATGCAATATTTATTTTAAAGGCAATTTTTTTAAAATATAATTTTAATTTTAATTTAATAATTATACTAAATACAATATAATAAAATATAAAATCTATTTTAATAAATATTCATTTAAAAATTTTCCACTATTCCACTATATTAACTGAGGATGATTATAGTGTAAAGGAAAAGAGGAGAATGTAATATAATATAGTCTTACGGCATGACAAGGGCACCTAGTAGGGCAATGGCATCACCGGTGGCTCTCTGGCCGGAGAGCTTAGGGATGAAGAGACCCTTTAAGATGCCGGAAGCAGGAGGCTCCACATAACTCATTTCACCAAAGAAACATGCAGCCATCACTAACACTAGCGCTGCTATCAACATTTCAAGCTTCCTCACCTGTCCACATGCATTAAAAAAAGAAAAAGAAAAATCATGCAATCGATCATGTAACAAGTAAAAGCAAATTCTAAGTTGATAGTGATAGGTTATTGTTATCATTATTTTTTTTGGTTTAAACCATTAGCGTTTTTTTGTGTTTGTATTTTTATTTTTCTTATCCGTACTATCCAAATACTATAGTTTAAAAGATATATACTTCAATAAAAGTTAAAGTTATTATTTTTTTTTCTTCAAAAAAAAAAATAAAAGTTATTTTTCTATGTCCGTATCTTCATTTTCAGTGTTCTCATGTCCATGTCTATGCTATCTAAACCATTAAGATTCATTTCAAAATTAACTGAACCTTGATTAATTTAATTCGACTGAATAGGATTATAAAAACGATAAAAATTTCATAATAACTAATTTAATACCACTATATAATTTTTTACCAACTTATTCAGCAGTTGTGATTGATGATAAATTATTACTCCCTCTGTTTCTAAATAATTATCTTTTTAGAAGTTTAATTTTGTTCCTAAATAATTGTCGTTTTAAGTTATAAATGCATTTTAACTACTTTTTTTTCCTATTTCACCCTTATTTAATATAGGAACTCTATATAAAGCTAAAAATTGGTTGAGGGGTAATATAGTATTTTATACATATATTAAATACATTCCTTAATCTATGTGAAGAATCCTTAAACGACAATTATCTCGGAACAGAGGGAGTATTATTTTGTTAAAATTAAGAGCTTGTTAAATAATTGGCAAAGGACAAACGTCCCCCAGCATTAATATCATTATTTTCATTGCATTTGGACTGTCGGTATAGGAAATTAACGAGACCAATATATTTGTCTTTTTAATCTGTTGACTGATAGATAGATCGATATATATGGTAATCCTCTTCGTTGAACGACAGATACATATCACTGATTGTTGACTGGCAGGGAGAGATGGTGAATTTATATAATGAAAATGATTGAAATATATATCCATCCAGACAGTCAGTGAAGCACATTGACAGGTCTCCTTGAGTATAGACAGCCCCATCTCAATGCATAGGATCCCATGAAAAGAGGCGGCTTTATATATATACAAAATCTCTATTTAATATTAAAAATTTTTAAAATAATATTTTTTATTTTATTGTATTTTTAAAAAGTTATTATTTTATTTTTTACAAAGAAAATTTTATTTTATAAACTGTTACTTAATTTATTTTATAAATGATTACTATTAAATATATGAAATAATTCTTATTCATTGATAATACAAAGAATATTCAAAAAAAAGTAAGAATATAATTTTAATGGAAAATAAATTTTTTCCCATGATTTTACGAACTCTAGTTGCTAATTTGATATAGTAATATCAATATTTTGTTTTTAAGTTTTTTTCTCTTATTTTTTAAAGTTGTACCTTTTATTTTTCATAAAAAAATTATTCACTAGATGCTTTTTCAACTTTTAATTTTTTTTTTCTATTTTTTAAGTTAAAAAAATTTTACAATTTGTTTTATACCAATATTAAATTACTCTTAAATTATTTAATTGTAATAGTATTTTTTTTAAAAATAGTTAATTAGCAATTTTATATTTTAAAAAATGAAAAATAATTTTTGCTTAGAGCCATAGATGCCCTTAAGCCAGCCCTGAATACATATTTACTATTTTATTTATTTTATTTTAATATAATTATATACATATCAAATTCCAATCGAATCAAGTTTAAGTTAAATTGAAGTTCAAATCTTTCAGAATTTATATATTTTAAAATTTTACATTGTATATAATTAATAAAATTGAGTCAGGTTGAATATAAAAATTATTAAAAAAAACTCAATCACATTTAAGTTAAATTTCAAATTTTAAATTTCAAAATTAAATCAAGTTCAAACTTGATAAGATTTCAACTCAAAATAACTTGATCATAATTTTAATTTGAATTTTATTATTATTAATTTATAAAATAAAATTTTACTTGTATTTAAAAAAAAAAAGAGTTTTATTCAATGATATTTTTCTATTGTGAAATATGTACATAAAATAAACTGTTATACTTATCTTAAAAAATAATAAAATGCTAATATATAAAAAAATAAAAATACATTTTAAATATTAATATTAGTATTAATATATTTGTGTTGTTGTTTTGACAAAAAAATCTTTGGTCTTATATTTCAATATATAGGAATCAACTGAATAGATTAAAACATGATTGGTGATGGTTGGAAATTAAGCATAAAAATAATATTGCCTTAAAGAGTAGGAACTATTAATTTTTTTTTGTCAGAACAACTTCCTGCTAGTTAAACCTAAGGATTGTTGGTAGGACTTATTAATTTTTTTGATAAGAGGAATACTACAATGTAATAATTTAGAACATCTCATAATATAGGTGACCATTATCAATTATTCAATTTTTTTTTTAAAAGATGTATGGACTTTGTTGACAATTTTAACTTAGATTATTGTATAATATGTATTTTTTTTATGATTTTTAAATTTTATTAAATTCTAATTAATTCAATCCGATCCGAATAAACTTCATTATTTTTTCTTTAAAAAAACTCATGAAATAGGAAATTAATTAAAATTACCCCATATTTTTGTAAGCCAAGAAGGATGAGAGTGCTAAGACCAGTGCAGAGAACTCCAGCCCACAGTCGGAGGTGGAACAATATATTTAGTGCAAAAGCTGTCCCGATCACTGGCAAAAAGATAATAATAATAATAATATATTTTTATATTTATGTTCAGAAACAAATATAGCTTTTTTAAAAAAAACTTATTAGCTATATATATATTTTACAATTATATTATTAAAAGCAAGGGTCGAATAATTAATTAAAAAGAGAAAAATGTTGCCTTCGGGTATATCAGCAGCTATGACAGCAATCTCAGCCAGCAACCACAGACAATACTTGATAGGTTTTGGATATTCAGCCTTGCATAGCTCTGAAAGATGCATCCCTGATAACCCCACAAGTACATATAGAAAGTAAATCAACAAATCAAAGTTAATTAATTAATACTTTCCAAAAAAAAAAAAAGTTAATTAATTAATTAATTACTTCTGATGTAAAGTTATTATTTAATATATATATCTATATATATATATATAATCTTTACCAGTGGCTACACCAAGATTTGCAGCCAGTGATTGAATTACGAGAGCAAAGCTGAGTGCAATAAATATAACCCAAAGCAACTGTGAGGTTAAAAAAAAAAAAAAAGAGAAAATGCATTAGTCTGCAATTCCCTGCATCTAATCAAACCTTAATTGTATATATATATTACCTCGTATGTATGGTTAGCTCCAGCTTGTAGATCAGTTTCCACTGTGTAATATTATCAGAAATGACAAAAACATTAATTTGCAAGTCATATACATACATATAAAACCCTAAACATTATGTATGTCCGTTTGGTATCACAGAGACTTACAGTTGCCAGGGTCAAGATAGGCCATTGAAACAAGGAACCCAGGTCCCACATATGATATGAACTTCCTCCATTCCCTTTTCTAAAAAAAAATATGCATATTCACTAAGCTAAGCTCCTGTGCATTAAATAAATCACAAAAGCTATAGGATAAATGATTAATTTATACAGATAAATTTATTATATTTGGACCTGGTGAGCTTGGTTGATCTCATAGTCATCATCAATGCGAGGTTGTGGCTTCGCATCCACATTAACAGATGCTATGCTGTTGCTGGGGTATTCCGATGATGCTGTAACTATATCACTACTCATCATTTTTTGCTGTTGCTGCTGCTCAATGATTTCTATCTCTTTCTCTTCCCCTTCTCTATGTCTGCTTGCCTGCACCACTCATTTGTACTCCATCCATTTGTATATTTATAGGGCAACACTGGACAATAATGCTGCTTTTATATATATATATATATATATATATATATATATATATACCTGTATATGAGCGGACCACAAGTCCATTTCGAATCCAAGAGTGAATCCCAAAGGAATAAATTTCTTGGTGCAGTTGATAGAGGTTGAAGAACCCCCTGAGGTGGGTGGTAGGGGCAAGTAGGGGCCACTGCCCCCGCTAATTACACTTCATGATACTTCCTCTAAATTTATATTTTTGCTTCTCCAAAAATTGTTTGATTGCCTCCCAACCACACATAATTAAAATAAAGTTAATTTATGTATAATTTTTTTGTTTAGGAAAAAAATTAAAATTTTATGTCCCAATTTAAATGAAAAATATTTGCGGAATGCTATAGTTCACTGTTGAATGTTTTAAACTCATAATATTGCATAAATTGTAATATGTAAATAGAATTTTCTTGGGTATCAATTATATATAATAATATTTAATATATACTATATTTTATTTAATTAAATATAAAATATTCAAAATATGTGTTAGAAGAAATAGTCATGATCGTCACCATATAGACAAGTCGATCCCTTCTTTTTTTTTTTGATAAGCAAAATATTATTAATAATGTGAGGGGAAAAACCACTTGAGCAAAGCACTCAAGTGGTGAAAAAACCCCTCCCTAAGCTAAGCAAAAGAGAGAAGGAAACAGAGATACAACCAAAAATGAACCAGAAGAGACCTAACCAAAACTGAAATGAAACAGCCCCTTCCTTAACTAACAACTTTCTACGTGCCACAATGAGTTGAAATTAGAAGGATAGGGGTCACTGTCTACTGTATTTGAAGTTACTAAGGAACCAAAATTATTAGGATGACTAAATTTCATGTTGCTATGTTGTGATTACAGAGTGCAATTTTACAGTTCAAAATTGATAATAAACATTGTTCGAAAAAAAAAAATTGATAATAAACATAGATTTATATTTTTATGTATACTCTCATTGAATTGACTTAATTATCTCCTATAATTCAGGCCAAATAATTTTTTTACAATTTTTTCTGATTAAGAAATTAAAATATTTACTTTTTTAATAAAATAACCGATAACATGCTTTAATAATTATATATTCGTATGCTTATTTTTCTATTTTCTAATTCTTAACAAGTTATAAGTTTTTAAATTTATAATTGATGATTATTTACTTGTTCCAATAATAAAAAAAATCGACATTGTGTTAGTGAAGAAGCAGTCGAGTGGTAACTTCTTTCAAAGATATCCTAAGATCAAATCTTGCTGTCGTGAATTTAGAAGGAAGAGACTGCCCTCTGTTATACAATCTATCGATGCATAGGTCATATGATCTATCTGTTAAAAAAAAAAATCAAGGTTACAATATTTGGTGATACTTGCATTTAGTTATCACTGATATTAATGCTAAATTTCATATGTTCTGGATTATATGATTTAATTCTATTTTCTACATTGATACAGTCTATATGACTATAAAACAGTACAGTGGATATCAGTCTGTTTCAAAAGGTTCGAATAGCTTACTGAACACAAAGTGTCATTTGACAAAAAAGAAAAAAAAAAAACGTAATTTTACTCTGAGCAATATTATTGTTTTGCAGAAATTTTATTCACTGAGTTCTGTAATTAAATAGTTATGTATAAGCTTCTTCATTAAATGGTTTTGATTGGTTTGGTTATATGTGACTGTAAAATGAATTTGATTTAATTTATCATTCAAAAGTAACTTTTGAAATTGAAGTATTATATATATAAACCTCATTTATAATATTTTTTTCTCTCTTTGGGCATCATTTGATTTTTTATTTGTTAAATTTTATCATTTTTTACGTTGTAATTGGTCTACATAAAATTTATCCTACTTTTAAGTAATTTTTTAAATAATAAATATTAGTTGCCTAATAAATGAAGAAGAATAAATTCATTTAATAGTTAATTAATAGAAAAATTATATTTAGTTCACAATTGAATTTTAAAAAAATTATTCAGTGTATATTATTTACTTTCAAAGTTTAATTTTATTGTAAGATTAACAATAATAATATTTTTATAAAATACACACAACAAAATAAAAATTCATTACGTCTTAAATTTTTGTATAAATAGATTAAAAGGATAATTTAACATATTTGTACTAAAAAATAAAGAAGTTTTTCTTAAAAAAATGTTTATTTATAAAAATAAAAGAAAACTTTAATGTTAAATTTTATACAAATTGAAATATATATATTTCAATATCTCATTTGAAAGAAAATTAAAGTTGATCCTAGAGCATTTAATAGCAAAGATACGGTGAAAGTTAAGTAACCAACCCATCATGGGTTTGGTTAAAGATGACATCAAAGATCATGGTTTCCAGTGCAAGAGTAAAATCCATTACATGTTCAAATTGTTAAAAAAAATTAGCAAAGTCATAGTTATAGTTATCATACACCATTGCAATTTGCAATCCATATAATCATCTATGGTTTCAATGATTCAAACCAAGACTACAATTGTAATTTGGAGCTACTTCTTTGGAATCAGAGGTTGATCGAGATGCTTTAGTC
>CATIWK010437291.1:0-14972 GCA_949634005.1 Mallotus japonicus
AACAAATAAAGCAAAATAACTAGAACATAACAAAATGATAAATAATCATAAAAAAAAAAAATCAAAACAATAAAAACCACAATAAACCAATAAATCCATCAAAACATGCATACAATGATCTCTAACCCTAATTTAATTACATACCGCCTAAAATTAATCTAAAGCCATCATTGATTTTATTAGGGTTTTACCAAGTGAACCTAATTTACTAACCAATTAATCAAAATAAAAATCATACATCCCACACAATTTTATTATTATCCCACTATTGGGGCTATTACAATTCCTATGTACAAAATAAAATTAAATACAACCCCAAAAAAACCAAATAAATAAAAACACAAAATAAAACAACCAAAGAAATAAAAAATACATAGAAACCCTAAGTTCAAATACAAAATTTAATCCATGACATTCCATGGATCTTCATAGGTTGGCCTTGGTTCAGTCATGTGACTCCATCCATAATCATAAACACAAACAATAAATAAAAACAAACAAATAAGATTAATTAGTGAATGATTAAAAAAACCATAAACAAAAATCAAATAAAATAAAATCAAAATTAAAATAAAAGAAAAAAAGAAAGAGATGAAGATATGAGAATGTGATGCAGTTTTGATTTGCTCCTAAGAGTGGTGTGTATGTCACCGTTGCTTTTGAATAGTTCTTCAGAATTGATTTTTGTTTCTTCTCAGCTTGCTGCGCTTTCCTCAAGTTTTTAGTATCAAAATCGTTTTTTTGAAAGCTTTTTCTGTATCTGTAAAAAACCTTCTTTGCGTTACAGGAGTAGCTCCACAAGAAGTCCTCCCGAAATCAAGAAGAAAAAGCTGCAAATAGCAGTGAAAAAGAAAAGCCTCCTCGCTCCAGGAGTTAGCTTGGGTTTTTATAGAAAACCTAGTTGAAAGTCCGTAACCTAATGTGACTTCATGTAATCGAATTCAACTCAAAATACGACTCTAAACACAGAGATAAGTCTTCTAACAGACATTAATCTCGTCATCTGACCAATCAAAATGACAGAAAAATCTATTTTATTTACTAAAAAATTAAAAAAACAGAGTTAAAACAATATTAGGATTGCATAATTCCGATCGGAATTATGCATTTCCGACCTGAAATGTGTAATTCCAGTTGGAATTACATATTTCCGATCTGAAATATGTAATTCCGATCGGTTTTAAATTTTTTTTTAACTTTTAATTACAAAAAGACCCCTGAAGAAAAGAAGCTTTTACTAAAAGACCCTTGAAAAGAAAACTTTCAATTTAGTCCATAAAAACTCAATTAAATCCTTGAGAAAGAGCATTTTAGCCTTTGAGATCCAAAAATCAAATTCTAAGGATCTATTTATAATAAATTCTCATCATCGGAGTCCTCTGTCGCATCCACACTCCCTTATCCCGGAATTGGGTGTCTACACCTAACATGATCAGAAGTATTGGAAACCACATTCTTATCATTGTTCCAGCCTCCATTAATAATATTTACAAGATTGGGGTGAGACATCCAAGCTGCTAGAATCGGAAAGGACGATTCGTACCACCACCTGTGCTAATACATAAGGAGATTATAAAGGGATTGTGATCCAGAATGGCATCTTGGAAGGTGTTGTGCCTCTATATTTGGAAATAAATGCTTCCAATGGTCATTACAAAGTGCTCTATCAAGTCTAGCACTTTTCATGGTATCCACAAATTTGCCTCGATACCAAGTAAACTTCTCGCCCTTGAAACCCATATCTATCAAAGCTTCATCAAATAACCATTGAGCAAACTGATTGTTCCTTCTATGGGTAAAACTATTCGGGTTACTAACCTCATCAATAGAAAGAACCACATTGAAGTCACCAACAATCAATTAGGGTAAACTACGGTCAGTACCTTTAATAGTGAGATCAGTCCAGAGAAATTTTTGAAGAGCTAGAGTAGGACTCCCATACATAAGAGAAAAAAAGCCAACCTTTGCCTGTAACATCAGAAATTTTAGAATGGATAAATTGGGAGTGAGTTTTCAAAATCTTCAATTAAACCTCATCCCTCCAAAATAAATAAATACCTCAACAAGAGTCCAATTTGCAAAACCCAACTTATTGTAAAAAGAATTAACTTATGATCCACTGACCTTCAACTCCATTAACCCTAAAATCAAAGGATTATGGATCTCTAACATAAATTTGAGGGTGCGTTGGAACTCCTTAGCCACCACCTCTTGACAATTCCATGTAATTATCTTCATAAGAAAAACCAAAGAAAGAAAAGACTCTAAACAAGCAACAAAAGCTGTAGGAAGAAGCCAATCTAAAAAAAGCACAAAGAGAGGTCAATTCAAATAACCTATCTCCATTCCCATACCCTACTCATCAAAAGGATCAATCTCTGTATTCTCATACTGCATATCTTTAGCATCACCCTCATTGTTGTCATCCTCACTATCATTATCTTCCCTACTTTTTTATGTTTTTGGCATAATTGAAGGAGGGCCAGAGGTATGTTAAAAGAAAATAGAATTATTAGGCGTGGGGAAGACATGAGTCGGGTAATTCTCACCATGATCTCTACCATGCTCTACTTTTATAACAACTAGTTCCTTCGCTGCTACTTGATGCACCACACATTTTTTAGTTTTATCTGTACCATTTCTATCTTTACTATTATTAGGACTAATTCTAACATCTCTTGTAGCATTAGAAGTACTAGGCCCTGATTGAGCTTGAGCCCTAGTAGACACATTGTTTCTCCTACCCCTGCCTCTACTTATTGAGTATTGACCCCTCTATATTCCCGGTCCATATCCATATACAGATCCTCAGGCCCATCAGCCATATAATTATCTTCTCCTAATTGCTGGTCCATACCTTGGTCATCCTCCAAAAATGCAAATCTAGATTTACTAGTAATATCCCCTTCAACCATTTTTTTTCCTTTTAAATCACCCTTATTTCCTGCCCTAGTCAAAGGTTTGTCAAATTTTTGCTCATTTTGCTTGGAATTACGCCTACCTTTTTTACTCACCAACATCTAAGGCCCAAAGGATTCAAGAATCTTAGGATTAGCTAAATTCTCGACTTTCCTTTGCTGGTTTTGTGCTTCTCGTCTCCGTCCCTCCCCCTCCATACATGGTTCCTTCGGCAGCTGAGCAATAGTGGGGCATTAGTCTTTGCGGTGGCCATACTTCCCACATTCAAAATAGTTAAGATGAATCCTGTCCTAGTCAATTCTACGAACTCTCCTTCTCAATTGGAATTTAGGGAGCAACGACTTTGTAAGGTCCACTTCTACACATATCTATGCAAATTTGCCTCTAGAGACTATGTTGGTATTATCATCAATCTTTATTAGTTTACCTATCTTAGAACCAACTCTCATTAAGAACTCATGATCAAAATATTTTATAGGTAAGCAAGTCTTCTTTTCATCACATCTTGTTCCGGATCAAAATTTGGGCACCACTTACGAACAGTAAGATAATGATCAAGCATTATCCAAGGACCTCCATATAGAGCATATTCATAGTCATCAATCAAGGAAAATTTTGCCAAAAAATAATCATTTTCTATACTGACAACCTCCATGGAAGCCTTAGGTTTCCAAAGAGCTCGCATTCAGGACTCAAATATTTAAACCCCATAGTTCTACCCATCACTTTCACAATGAGGGTTTTTTTTCCATGGTCGCCTCAGCCGTATTTTTTTTCCTCTTTGGACATAGTGATAATTGGACAATCATCACCATTTTTACCATCTATAACCTCTTCATCATCATCCGAGATTAAATCATCCTCCATTTGCTGATTATCCCCCGATCGATACCATGTCCATCAAGGTATCTCTAAACGATGCTTTCTTGGTCCCTCATTCAACTATACGACTAGAGCCATGTTCTGATCATTTTCTTCTAAAATCTTCATATTTTCCTCCTGCCTAATCGCCAAATCTCCATCTTTTTTTTTACCTTCTTATTGATGCATTCCAGCAAATCATCTTCTTGTGTCATGTAGCGGTTGCTCATGAGAGTCCTTAATAAAGCTACCACTCTTTGTTTACAAACCCAAAATTGAAATTATTATTATTATTATTATTTTTTTCCCACAATGTGACACTTTTTTGCTTAGTAAAAATGATATATTATAGTTTTATTTATTGAACTTATTTTACATCAGTTTCATATAAGCCATATAGGACAGTCATGTTAGATTTGGCACATGTTAATTAAAGAGTGGATATAATTAATATAACTTGAAAAGTTTATTTTCTGAACTAAAATATTTTTATATTTATTATTTAATTAAAATGGACCAAAATTCAAAATACTTTTAACTATTTTATTTAATATCAAATATTTAAAAAATATTTATATGGTGCAAGGAAAAGGCAGGAACTTGCTTAATAATTTTTATATTTCCAACATGTTTTTTTTAAAATGATAATTATAGTGTTGGTTCTTGCACTTCATTTCGGGAAACGAATAATGCAACCGGACAATGCAAAATAAAATAAAGTAATTTAAGCTTCTTTCTCGGTAGATTTAAGTTGAATAAATAATAATTTTGTGTTTATTATATATAATGAGAATCAATCATCTTAAAACACTTTCTTTCCAAACTCAATTCAAGCACATATGAAATTAGGCCGAATAGATCAATATAATCATTTTCTTGATAGACAATTTAAACAGTTTTGAAATTTCAAGGACTCTGATATTAAAGCATAATTAGTCGTGAATTTCAACGACTACGGGTAAACTATAAATTAATTAAAATAATTGTTTTAGAAAAACAAATTGTATTTTAGTTCTTAATTGTTTTAAAAAAATTAATATATATTTTATCTATTTGTTTTAAAATATAAATAAAATAAAATAATTAAAATTTATTAATTAAATAATTTTGATAAAATAAAAAGTATAGATTAATTAAATAGTTTTAAAAAACATAAGCTAACTAATTTTAGTTTTAATACCACACTCTTTTATAAGGATACCAAATGACACCATTACTTATATATATATAAACCCACAACAACTATAGGCCACAAAAAAAACCCACAACAACAAATTAGAATAAGTTAGGTCTAATAATTGGCATCAATTAATTAATTAAGCTAATGAGACTCCTGATATATTATTAATTATTATAAATTTAGTAATTGCTAGTTACTTTCATTTTCAAAAATAATCGTTTACATGTTTATCTAAACAACGAAATGAGTTTATTCTAAAAAAAAAAACAACGAAATGAGTTTAATAATTGATATTTATGCACGAAATATATGATAAAAATATTAGAATAATTAAATGATAGTTTCAGTGTAGCCACAATTAAATTGTGAAATAAAATTGTAAATAAAAATCTTACAGTTGAATGAAATTAAAAAAAAAAATTAAGATGGTAAGATGAGATTACAAAACCACAAATAAATATACAAATGATTTGGTGATTAGGCATTCTATTTTCATAATAATCTTTTCCCCATTTTTAATATATTATTTGGAACATAATAAAAAATTTAAATTAACAATAGAAAATTTAATTTTTATTTTAAACTAGTATAATGTCACATGGTCAGGTGTGTAGATATCGTACAGACAATATCTAGATATATTTGCTATTTTATGCAATCCTAGGACATATAAGAGCATGATTTTAGCAATATCGATTAAAAAAATATATTTTAATAGTGCCTGATGCAAATTTCTAAGTATATTATATAATAATACAATAATACTAATAATAATAATAAACCTCTAACTATTAGTAAAATATATAAAATTCAGAGCAATTTGCAGCTCCCAAGATGTGAAAGCTATTATTAAATTGAAGAGTATAAAAATTAAAAATTAAAAATGAAGATTTCAAGAGTAATTATTCAACGAGCTATGAACGGTCAAAGTCAGAACATAATCTTGCATGTGGAAGCAAAGGGCTGCGATCACAACGGATGAGATTTACGATGAGCTTAATATGATGAATATTGTTAATCTTATATTCACTAAATTGAAGCACTTGCTACAATGTAAAAAAACAAAATTAAATTCTCTTAAAATACATACTTAAATTTGAGTTTTAAGTATTAAAAAATAAATATTGAGAGAATTTTCTTCTCTTATAAAGTTCATTTTGTTTGATGTTAAACATCATTACCGCCTCTCCAGAGAGCTTTCTAACATAATTTACAACAAAATAAAGAACCCTAGAATTATCTAGGTAGTCCCAATTCAACTGCCGCTCAAGAATCTTCATTAAGTTTTTATTAACTGATATATTGGCCTATAAATATGGCCATTGTTTATTGTCTTGAGTGCAAGGAAAATATGGGAGTGAGTGTGAGTGTGTGACATGTGAGTGCGTGAGAGTTAGTGAAAGAGCAAATAGAGTAGTATGTGAGTGACATGTGAGAATGCAAAAATGGTGTGTGGTGTGAGTGAGATTAGTGCAAGTGTGAGTGTATTGTGTGTGTGTCATGAGTATATAAACACTTATTTATATAAGTGTTTCGTGATAATATTTTGTGTGTGTTTTGTGTACAAGTATTCTTGTACTAATTTTCTTTAATAAAAATAAGTTTATTATAAATTAAGTGCTCCACATATTCTACAAGTGGTATCAAAGCGGGACAATCGAGGACCCAAAAGAGTTATTTAGTTTGAGATAGTGAAGTGTCCTAAGGGGTAATTATCTCGTGCATAGTCGAGAGGTACTGTGAAATCGGTTGCTTGCTTGGTTGAGAGAAGTCCCAAGTCACGACATGGATCTCACAGTGGGTAGTATAAAGAAGTTGAACAATTACAACTATAGTACGTGGTCGACATGTTTGGAGTCGTATCTCCAAGGTCAAGATTCGTGGGAGGTAGTTGGCAGAAGCGAGAGTATGCCACCTCCAGAAGCGGATGCAAATGCCTTGAAGAAGTGGAAAGCAAGGCTGGGAAGGTAATGTTCGCGATCAAGGTATCAATTGAAGAAGAAATGTTGGAATATATCAGGTACGCTCTTACACCTAAAGAAGCTTGAGATATTTTAGCCTCATGATTTTCTAAGAAAAATGAGATGAGATTACAATATTTAGAGATGAAGTTAATGTCTATTAAACAAAAGGAGATGTCAATTAATCAGTATTTTACAAAAGTTAAGTCTTTATGTCGAGAAATTTCGGAATTAGATTTTGCATCAAAAATTAGTGAAATAGGATAAGAAGGATTATTATTTATGGAATTAAGCTAGAATATAAAGGGTTTATTATTGCTGTTCAAGGTTGGCCTAACCCTCCCACATTAAATGAGTTGGAGAATTTGTTAGCCAATTAAGAGACGCTAGCTAAACAAATGGCTGAAGTTTCATTAAAGATTGAGATGAATGAAGAAGCATTATTTAGCAAACATAGAAAAGGTTATCTTAGAGATTGCAATTCTAAAAAGTCCAATGGAGATTATAAGACCAATTCAAAGGAAGATAGAAATGAAAAAAGGTGCAAAGGCCAAAGTCAATATTCAAGGGGAGCTCAACAACGTCAAAACCATGAAGACACACAAGATAGAAGATATCACCAATGAAATGTGGAATGCTATAAATATGGCAAGAGAGGTCATTATGCTAGAGACTGCCGGTATAGAAGAGCCGAGGGAAACATTGTGACATCAACACAATCTCAAGTTCAAAGCGAAGAAGAATGGGACTTTGACATTCAAGCATCATGTGCAATTGAAGACAAGTAAAGAATGGTTTAAATGAATTCATGAAGGCAAGTGATATGAGAACAAATGGGATGTGCTGCCAACATCTGCTATATTAGAGTATCTTGAAGAATAATTGAAGAAGAGTGGGATATAACAGACTCAAGTTTATTTGAAAGTGCTCCATTAGAGGAAGAATTTCAGGAACAATTGAATTCAAGTGTTGAAGTTGAAAAGATATCTCCAAGTGTGGTCATGGAGAAAGAAGATGTTGAATAAGTTGAATGCAAGGAATAAAGTAAGATAGTGCACAGTATGGGGGGAGCAACTAGAAGAGAAGCATGAAAGTCCTAAAGTAATAAAGGAGCTCTTGTGCTCTTCGAATGATGAAGAATTTGGAGATAAAGCTTTAATGCAAAAGGAAGATCAAGAGAAGGAAGTAAAAGCAATACAAGAAGAACAAGAGACAAATCAAAGAGAGAGACACTGACATGACTTTAAGTGAAGAAAATGTTGAGAAAAATTTCAAAGGATACAGAAACAATTTCTGGAGCAACAAATGGAGGGACAAACACAATAATACAATACAATTGTCAAGGAGCAAAAGGATTAATATACAAGATGGAGGAATATGTTATGATGATCAAGATGGACGAGGAATTCCAAAGAACGAAGATAAGAGAGTCGATGTTAAGGGGGAGTATTAAACATTTCCACTGCCTCTTCAGTTCTAGAGATTTCTAGCATAATCTACAACAAAATAAAGAGCTCTAGAATTATCTAGGTAGTCCTAATTGCACCGCCACTTAAGAATCTTCATTAAGCTTCTATTACCGACATATTGGCCTATAAATATGGCCATTGCTTATTATCTTGAGTGCAAGAAAAATATGGGAGTGAGTGTGAGTGTGTGACATGTGAGTGCGTGAGAGTTAGTGAAAGAGCAAATAGAGTGGTACGTGAGTGTCATGTGAGAATACAAAAATGGTATGTCCTGTGAGTGAGATTAGTGCAAGTGTGAGTGTCTTATGTGTGTGTCATGAGTATATAAACACTTATTTATATAAGTGTTTTATGATAATATTTTGTGTGTGTTTTGTGTACAAGTATTCTTGTACTAATTTTCTTTAATAAAAATAAGTTTATTATAAATTAAGTCCTCCACATATTCTACAAGTGGTATCAAAGCGGGACGGTCGAGGACCCAAAGGAGTTATTTAGTTTGAGATAGTGAAGTGTCCTAAGGGGTAATTATCTCGTGCACAGTCGAGAGGTATTGTGAAGCTGGTTGCTTGCTTGGTTTAGAGAAGTCCCAAGTGACGAGATGGATCTCATAGTGGGCAGTATATAGAAGTTGAACAATCACAACTATAGTACGTGGTCGACATGTTTGGAGTCATATCTCCAAGGTCAAGATTTGTGGGAGGTAGTCAGCGAAAATGAGAGTATGCCGCCTCTAAAAGCATATACAAATGCCTTGAAGAAGTGGAAAGTCAAGGCTAGGAAGGCAATGTTCGCAATTAAGGTATCGATTGAAGGAGAAATATTGGAACATATCAGGTACGCTCCCGCACTTAAAGAAGCTTGAGATATTTTAGCCTCATGATTTTCTAGAAAAATGAGATGAGATTACAAAATTTAGAGATGGAGTTAATGTCTATTAAACCAGCGGAGATGTCAATTAATCAGTATTTTACAAAGTTAAGTCTTTATATTGAGAAATTTCAAAATTAGATTCTGCATCAAAAATTAGTGAAGACAGGATAAAAATGATTATTATTTATGGAATTAAGCCAGAATATAGAGGGTTTATTACTGCTATTCAAGGTTAGCCTAACCCACCCATATTAAATAAGTTGGAGAATTTGTTAGCCAATCAAGAGATGTTAGCTAAATAAATGGTTGGAGTTTCATTAAAGAGTGAGATGAATGAAGAAGCATTATTTAGTAAACATAGAAGAGATCATCTTAGAGATTGCAATTCTAGAAAGTCCAATGGAGATTACAAGACCGATTCGAAGGAAGATAGAAATGACAGAAGGTGGAAAGGCCAAAGTCGATATTCAAGGGGAGCTCTATAATGTCAAAACTTAAAAGACACACAAGATAAAAGATATCACTAAAGAGATGTGGAATGCTATAATTGTGGCAAGAGAGGTCATTATGTTAGAGACTGCCGATACAGAAGAGCTGAGGGAAATGCTGTGACATCAACACAATTTCAAGTTCAAAATGAAGAAGAATGGGACTTTGACATTCAAGCATCGTGTGCAATTGAAGAGCAAGTACATAATGGTTCAAATGAATTCATGAAGGCAAGTGATATAAGAACAAATGGGATGTTCTGGCAACATCTGCTATGTTAGAGTATCTTGAAGAATCCTACGAAAGTGAAAAAGAGTGGGATATGATAGACTCAAGTTTATTTAAAAGTGCTCTATCAGAGGAAGAATTTTAGGAATAAACGAATTCAAGTGCTGAAGTTGAAAAGATATCTCCGAGTGTGGTCATGGAGAAAGAAGATGTTGAATAAGTTGAATGCAAGGAATAAAGTAAGATAGTGCACAGTATGGGGGGAGCAACTAGAAGAGAAGCATGAAAGTCCCAAAGTAATAAAGGAGCTCTTGTGCTCTTCGAATGATGAAGAATTTGGAGATGAAGTGTTGATGCAAAAGGAAGATCAAGAGAGGGAAGTAAAAGCAATACAAGAAGAACAGGAAGAAAATCAAAGAGAGAAAGATACTGACGTGACTTTGAGTGAAGAACATGTTGTGAAAAAATTTAAAGGATACAAAAATAATTTCTGGAGCAGCAAATGGAGGGAAAAACACAATAATATAATGCGATTGTCAAGGAGCAAAATGATCAATATACAAGATGGAGGAATAGGTTATGATGATCAAGATAGACGAGGAGTTCCAAAGATCGAAGACAAGAGAGTCAGTGCTGAGGGGGAGTGTTAAACATCACCATTACCTCTCCAGCTCTAGAGATTTCTAGCATAATGTACAACAAAATAAAGAGCTCTAGAATTATCTAGGTAGTCTTAATTGCACCACCACTCAAGAATCTTCATTAAGTTTTTATTAACCGATATATTGGCCTATAAATATGGCCATTGCTTATTGTCTTGAGTGTAAGGAAAATATGAGAGTGAGTGTGAGTGTGTGACATGTGAGTGCGTGAGAGTTGGTGAAAGAGCAAATAGAGTGGGATGTGAGTGTCATGTGAGAATGCAAAGATGGTATGTGCTGTGAGTGAGATTGGTGCAAGTGTGAGTATCTTGTGTGTGTCAGGAGTATATAAGCACTTATTTATAGTTTATATAAGTGTTTTGTGGGAATATTGTGTGTGTGTTTTGTGTATAAGTATTCTTGTACTAATTTTCTTTAATAAAAATAAGTTTATTATAAATTAAGTCCTCCACATATTCTACATTTGATTCAAAAATAATTTGATTCATGAGGCTATCAAATGCCGAAAACATCAAATATAAAAAAAATTTTAAACTCTTTGTACAAAAATTTTTTTTTCTCCATCAATATTTGTTGATACAAGTGACAAAAAATTTGATTTTTTAAATAAAATTTCAAAATTGAATTTTATATATGAAAAAATAGACATTATGAGAATTTTTTTTTTAGGAAAAATGGAAACTTTTATTGATCAGAACTCTCACGAGTTAAAATGATAACCAGATTAGGAGGAAATGATCATTTCTGAATACTAATTGTAGCCAAAGCAGTCTGAGCACAAATATGGACTGCTACATTAGCTGTTCAACGAAATTTAATATGCACATTTTGAAATTGCTTCACAACAACAATACAATCGTTAATGATAAAATCAAACGGAGAATGAAAGATTGGGTTAGGTAAAAAAAAGTTAAATTTTTTTAACATATATATATATATATAATAATCAAATAAATAAAATAAAAAAATAGAAAATAGTTAAAAAAAAAGGATGTTTTAGTTAAAAAAATATGTTTTAAATAGAATAAAGGACTTAATTTTTGGTGGAAAGAAAGAATAGAATTAATTAGAGTGTTTTACATAGAATAGAACATGTACATATATTCTAAGATAAGATTTATTTTATATTTTTTATATAGAAAAATGTTGTGAATCTTAATAACTCCACACACAAGACTTTTAGAGTGAATGCTGAATTATGAAGAGGGACACTTATTAAGTTTTAGACTTAATGATTTTAGAGCTCAACATTTAATACATACTAGTCATAAATCAACGTTTTGCACAGATTGTAAATAATATACATATTTTAAAATAATTAATTAAATAATTTTAATAAATTTAAACTACAATTTAATTAAATATAAAAATGAGAACTTGAAAAGTTTATATATATATATATATATATAAGAGCAATTGAATAAATAATATAACAAATAGAAAATAGTCTAAAAAAGAATATTTTAGTTAAAATAAAAGACATAATTTTTAATGGAAAGGAAGAGTTACATTTTAGATTTAATAAAATTAAAGTTTTTTACATAAAATAGAACATGTGTATTCTAAATTCAGATTTTTTATAGAAAAATATTGTGAATTTTAATAACTCAATACATAAATATTTAGGAGTAAATGATGAATTATGAAGAATAACACTTCTCAAATTTTAGAATTAATGACTTTGGAGCATAGCATTTAATAGATATTAGTTGTGAATATTGTGAATTAGAGTATTTTACATAAAATAGAACATGTATATATATATTCTAAGATAAGATTTATTTTATATTTTTTATATAGAAAAATACTGTGAATCTTAATAACTCCACACACAAGACTTTTAGAGTGAATGCTGAATTATGAAGAGGGACACTTATCAAGTTTTAGACTTAATGATTTTAAAGCTCAACATTTAATACATACTAGTCGTGAATCAACATTTTGCACGGATTGTAAATAATATATACAAATTTTAAAATAATTAATTAAATAATTTTAATAAATTTAAACTACAATTTAATTAAATATAAAAATGAGAACTTAAAAAGTTTAAATATATATACATATAAGAAAAATTGAATAAATAATATAAAAAATAGAAAATAGTCGAAAAAAGAATATTTTAGTTAGAATAAAAGACATAATTTTTAATGGAAAGAAAGAGTTACGTTTTAGATTTAATAAAATTAAAGTGTTTTACATAAAATAGAACATGTGTATTCTAAAATAATATTTTTTTATAGAAAAATATTGTGAATTTTAATAACTCAATATGTAAATATTTAGAAGTAAATGTTGAATTATAAAGAATGACACTTCTCAAATTTTAGAATTAATAACTTTGGAGCTTAGCATTGAATAGGTATTAGTTGTGAATTCGCACTTTGCGCAGACTTTAAATAATATATATATTTTAAAATAATTAATTAAATAATTTTAATAAATTAAAAATACAATTTAATCAAATATAAAAATTAGAACTTAAAACATTATTGCAGTAATTTTATTTTATTATTTTTTTTGTTAAGGGTATATATATATATATAATATGTATAGTAATAAATAGTTGAATAAATAAATAAAATAAAAAAATAGAAAATAGTTGAAAAAGGTAATTAGAGTAAAAGATAGAATTTTTAATGTTAAGGAAGAGTAATATAATTATAGTGTTTTACATAAACTAGAAAATGTGTGTTATAAAATAAAATTTCTTAGTATTATAGAATAATATTGTGAATTTTAATAACTCAACAAATAAGATTTTAAGGGTGAATGTTGAATTATAAAAAGAAATACTTGTCAAATTTTGAATTTAATGATTTTGGTGGTGAGTATTTAATATATATGTAGATAGATATATAAATTCTAAGGGCTTGGACGATGTTAATTAGTATATGAAATTATCTAGTACGTGAACCTTGTGAGAATTTTTTGTAATTTAATACTATTATTATGGGAGATTAGCCTCCTTTTCTCTCAATATTCTTTTATTTTTTTTTAGTCACTCATCTTCCTTAAGCAAGGTGTAAGGAAACGGTTATGCAACTTTCGTGTGTGGTGAACACAAGCCTTAAATAGGGTGAAATTTTAAAATTTTCACTTGCATAACCCTTCATAACATGAAGATTTCCTTTTCCATAGATCCATTTTTCATTTTACACATAGCTAAGGCAAGGCAACACATAAACACATCAACCTACGATACTCTAAGTTTAAGAAAACTTACCAACTCCTAAGTTTGATATAGACCACAATAGTTATCTAAAAGCTTTGATGTAGTTGGATTCACCTCTTGAATCAAATGCTCTAGCCTCCCAAATGTTAGGCCTCTAGCTTGAAACACCAAAGCTCCACCAAATCCCCTTCTTGCTTGATTTGGTTACTTGCAAGTTTCCTCTCTAACTCAATCTCTTGCAAGTATATTTTGGGTTTATTTTGTGTATATGTTGTTTCTCTCTTTTGTGTCTCTACACAAGACTCACTTAATTCTCTCTAACGTAAAAAACATGCCTTAGGTTATGTATTTATATTTTGAGAAAGCAAGCACCTAGCTACTTGATAAGTATACAACTTGTATACTTATCTAGTACACCAAGAATTATGTAAAGAATTAATACATCTCATGTATATGTCTACATACATTCTCTACACATAACAATGAGATATACACCTTACCATAACCATGGTCAACATTTTACACATTAGAGATAATGTGCCTAATATGCCAAGCCTAATAAACCAAGCTTAATCCTTATCATTTGCCATGGCCAACATTATACACATAAGAGATAATGTATGCCTAACATGACAAATTTGTCCATTTACACATACATGGACTTAGGGTTAGTAATTGGGCCAACACTTGGCCCAAGCCCAATCCATATAACAAATGGGCTTGGATTAGGTCCATGGGCTTTCTCAATATCTTGGATTAATCTTTGGTCCAAAACTTTTTTGGGCCTAGGCCCAAACAACTTGGGCCATTAATCCAAGTCCAATTAGAAACAACATAAATTATTAATTTAATACTCTAATTAATATCTCATATTAATTAAGTATAAATAAATAATTAAACCCTTGGTGGAATTAGATTTCATGATATGCTAGAATCATTGCTTAAAGCATAAATCCAATTCCATTAATCTTAATTAATTGATTAAACTTTTTAATCATTAATTAGATTAATATCGATGGTGATTTGGTAAAGCTCTTTTAGGTGTGACTTACTAGGTTCATATCTAATTGGTAATGAGAAGATAATATCAACACTTGATATTATTTGAAACTCCTTTCAAATCTAAATGTGAAAATCCCAATTATATACATTTAG